>BMAW01118261.1:325483-480871 GCA_019974015.1 Nephila pilipes | reverse complement strand
TTTTCATGTATTGCTGAATGAATAATTTGCGAAAATTTATAATCGACATTTTTTGCAAAGATTAAAATAACATCATGAATGAAGGATTATTCTGACATTTTTCTGAGTTTGGTCCAGTTGAATGCATTATTTTCGTTTGTACAAAGTATTCTGATGATGCAAATTTGAAATATCTTATTAAACACTCAAACCTCTTTCATCAAACGAAGATTTCGGAAATTTGTTTTGAATCTTAGATTAACGTACTTCCATCTGTAGTTTAAATATATTTATTTTTGTTGAAATTTGATTCCGTTTGAAATGGTATCTTATTCAGAGGATGAAATCGGTAAAAAAGTGCAAATTTTGTAACAATAACTACCTACTCCTTTCAAGAACGATTTGACATAGCCAATGTCAAAGATAAAATGTAAGTATAAAATTCTCATTTACTAAAATCAAAATCTTAAAATTTTTTCATTGGAAACAGAATTTTATGCCTCAGGAATAGAATAGCTCATGGACTTTATATCTCTCAGTAAGAGCAAATAATAAAGAAGAGTGAAGCTCGTTGCAATCTTTCATCAGTGCTTCAACTTCTAAGGAAAAGAAGAAGATTGTTTACTACATAATATTTAACCTAAAGGTAATAGAGGTCTCTAATTAAGGCCTAGAGTTTGTTTGTGATTGTGAGGAGCAAACTGTAAGATTTCCATTAATTTGTTAATAAATGGTGTGAATCGAAAAAATATGATCTTTATGGATTGAATGACTCAATTTGCAGCTGGTCATGTTAATTAGCATAAAAAAGGAGAATTGATTGGCTGTTAACGTCTCTCACTAGAAGCAATGAGGAATATTGGTGACGGATCTTGTAATTTTGAATCTCTGTCAAGATGAGACTACCTGAGCTGGCACTTTTCTTCCTAACTTTCATATCACGCCAACGGAAGAACTTTGAGTCTCGACAATTTAACATAAATCATCCCGCTGGGTGGGTCTTAGAGTGGCATCAAGGATCGAACCACGACTCGATGAAAATCGCGTAGCCGTAAGTTGCGACCTTGACCACTAAGCTACCTGCCCACCATAAAACGAGAAACGTAAGCTGTGATTTCAAACTTTGCATGAAAAGTTTCCACTTCTTTCATCTTTTAATCCTTCCGAAAAGTAATTGATTTAATACCAACTATTCAAACAGTTTTAGTTTCCAATTCCGCAAGATATCAAATAGTGGGTTATGATTTCAACAAACTAGTTGGAGTGGATCAACTGATCGGCTCTAAATTATTTTTTAATATTGTCAATACAAAATATTCATCTCTGCGTGGGTGTACGAGTTCAACACGGAGGATATTGGCAAATGACGCTTTTATTCAGGACAAGACTACACAGGTAGAAAAAACTTGAACAGATTAATATCACAATAAGGAAACACAGTACTTGTACAGATTAGCGACACAACTGGAACAAAAACAGCTTACAGATCAGGAACAAAAGATACTAGCAGCACTTGTGTAATGGCAGTCACAGCACTTTCAATAACGTTCATTTCACCCAGCTTATTTGTTCGACACTATATAAGTAATACTTTGCACGGATTCCGATAGCTTCCCGCTGTCAAGAAGATTCAGCTGCTTCTTTCTTCGGCCAATCAATCTTCACTCAGGCTTGCATCTCTCCACTTATAACTGTTCAGATCGGTGTGACGTCACAGGAAAGAATCTAGAAATGTCCTGTAATCGAGATATCGACAAGATTCCAACATTTTGATAGCTTAAGTTTACACCAAAATCTTCCAGTTTCCAAATTGTCGCCATATTAGTCGACAAGGTTAAGGGTACATTGCTTAGCTTCCTTCGTATTCAACGAAATCACTGTAAATGTCTCTCTTTCCTTTATAAGAATAAAGTTTCAGGAATCGTCATCGAGCTTGTTGGATGAAGGACACAGTATTACGAAGTATAGGAACGATGCAATCCAGAGTGCTCACCAAACACAACATGCAGATTTATTTCACAACAGTGAATTTGAAGAAAATGATTAAAAAATTTGTGAACTCGTTAAGTTGAGAATTCTCCCCTTTGAAAAAGAAAGAAAAGGTACGTAAAGGAGATAATAAGGAAGGCTGGAAGGATCCCAAAGAAGCAGATAAAAGGTTTAGAAGAAAGAAATTTTTTGAAAAATACAAAAGAAGATTGATCTCTCAGAAAGCTGATGAAGATAAACTTACATTTGGAGTTCCTTACAAATTTCAATGGGGACAGGATATTAAATCACAGTGGTCAGGGATGGTACAGGTGTGTGTAGCCTGTGCCATGTAGGAGCATTGCATGCAGATGGACATCCATTCCAACCATAAATTTGAAAATTTATTATATGGCTGCGACAGCATCATAATAAAAGGAAAGTGAATGGAAAGATAATAAAAATATCGGAACTTAGAGCGAGAGAAAGTTATTTTCTTTACTTTACATTGTGTTTCTGCTGTTTTGGCAGATGGACTTAACTCCCCATTACTAGATGAAGAACACCACGGACCAAATCCATCTCTCACCATTATAGTTTATGCGTCAGTTCTTTCCATTGAGAACGTTGTCTGATTTCCCCATAACGGAAAAAATTAGTCAATGAACTAAAAACTTCATTTTTTTTAATAAAAAGAATATTGTAGTAATAGTAAGAAACCATCGGTATTATTATGGCAAGACTGATCTTGAAGACCAGAACATGCGCTTTCACTGCAAAAAAAGAAGCCATGATCAAAGGAGAGAAATTTACTTCGTTCTGATCATTATTCGTTTAGAGATTGAGGGTTAACTTGAGTTCATTTGAGTGCTAGTGCAAATTTTATTTGGCAAGTTTATTCGTAAATTAAGTGCTTTTTCCCCTCTTCAATTTGAATTCTATTTTAAATCAGCACATTGGTTAATTGTTACTGATATTTTCCATCGAACTGGAATATCTGTTTACTGAAAAATATTGGTTAAGGTCATTTTGTTGCACTTGGATATACAGAAATATATTATAACTGAATTCTATATTTGACTAATTTTTGTTCCTGAAACCATTATAGGTGTTTTTATTTAAATTAATGACCGGAATACTATTATAAGAATGTTTTTGTAAAAAATTAAAGACATGATAATAACTAATGTTTGTATTACGATGTGTAATTTCATGACGACTACGATTTATGTGATACAAATGAGAAATAAGATATAAATTTATTTTTGTACATTAAATAACATCTACTCTATATATTCAATTGATAATTAAAAAGGTTAACTAAGATTTAAACTGAGGTGCACAGTGATTTAGTAATCTCATTATTGGTGTACTGAACCATTAAAATAGAATAACCTTATATTTGTAGTTTTTTTTCTGTCTCCGCTGAAAAGTAACATTAGATTAGTATACGGAAATAAGAAATTAAGGAATTTAGAAATGCAATAATATAGAATGTGGCCATATAAAGTATTTTGTTCTGATGTTTATCATCGGGAAAGAACGTCATAGACAAAATAACAGTGTTCAGAATAACCTTCAGCAAGAGTGACTTATCAGAAAATACATATCCCTTCCATTTCCTCCGAGTCCATGATGAAGAGTTGTTGAGATATATTATTTACATATTTGATTTTGGATCACTCTATACTTTAAAAGTTTCCCTTTGGTATTAAAATTTGAAAGAATCACAAAGAGCTTACAAAATTAGTATTCATAATAGAAACATTTTTAAATGGAAAATATTTTCTGAATTCCCAGGGAAATTTGAGATGCTAATTTATTATTAAATGAAAATTTCGAGACTTATGAAATCACAAATTCTTTTGGAAGGTTTCTCCTTTTTTTGACTGTACGCAACGTATTAGCATTTTTAGGGCATACTGAACATTCAAGAATAGATGAATATTTTGCATTAATATATACAACTGGTTTATAGTTATTTTAAAGGGATTGATAGTTGTAATAATGATGATAAACAGATAAAGATCAGGTGAAAAAAAAATTCTTCGAAAAAAAGAAGAAAACTATACAAAATAAAAAATAAAAAAAAAAAATGCTTACAATTAAAGATATGAAGATCAGATGATAGAATCAGGGAAGGGCAAAATTTCTCTATTATTATTAATTTACTTAAATATACATGGAAATCAAAAATAAGAAAATATAAAACTTCTCTTTTCAAAAAAGAAGCATTAAGAAATCAATTATTCTATTTGTTTAAATGAAAGAAAATAACAACTTCATTTAAATTACTAAAAATTGTAAAACATCTAATAGATTTATCGAATCATTAATACTATATATAACAAAGTGTACCTGTAAAAAAGTATATATTTTTCTCCCCCCCTCCCCCCTTTTTCTTTGTTTTCAGATTTAGTATCAAATGGATTTTATAATTCTAATAATCTTTGGTAAACATCAATAGAGTTACCTAAAAAATAATAATAAAAAAAAAATCAGAGAAATGCTTGATGTAAAAACAAAAATTTCTATCAGGAGGAAAGAAAAGTGAATTTTTTTTTGGTGGGGGGAGTACAAGCCTCATAATTCATTCAATTCATTCGGAAAATAGTAAGCGCTCTGCAATTTTGCTTAAAAAATAAAACAATATTTTTCTTAATTGTATTAGATGTTTCAGTAAGCATAAATAATTTGTAACAATACATATAAAACTAATATTAAAAAAAACTAAATATGATGGTTTTCTAAATTTGTGCACTGTTACAATCCTCCGTTTTTATGTTGCGTTTTGATTACAAATACTGAGAGAGATTCTAAAATTTATATATTTTTTGCATAAACGATTGTTCCTAGAGCAACATATATTGAACTCTTGAGGGACAAATCCTATAATTGAGAGTCCTCTGGGGAGAACGAGGCGACATCTCAGTAAATCTCCTTCTTCAAAATTTTCATGGAACACCTATGGGAATCTTGATGCCCTATTCCAAATTTAATTATACAGAATATATGTTTCCAATTCACAAATATCGTCTAGCTTACAAACTTTTGACTTAACCCTGGTCGTTAAAGCTGGAATATATATATAATTATATATTAATTATAAATATATATTAAATTAATGCTAAAAAATATGAAAATAACTATCGTGCACAAATTCAGTAAATAGCATAAACATAATCTGTAAACACTCTGGTAATACATCCACCAATATTATCTGACACCTTTCCTATAGGCTAGACTGGCTTAAATCTAGGAAAGGGCTGCAAAATCTAATTTTTTTTCTCTTGAGAATTGCTCGAAGATCAAATTGTTCAGCTAAAAGTTTAGAATTTTGTTTTCTCTTCTTCAAATTTTGCTTGTTAATAAGATTAGATATGAATAAACATATTATAAAATTATATATATTTATTGCTAATATATCTTAATATCACTTCAGCTATTTCTTAATTATACTTTCAGTTCAACATTTGTTTTGATAAAATGCCTATTTTGTTGTGTGTGAAGGGACTTGATTATTCTAATATGGTCCTATATTATCGTGCTCATACATTCAACACAAAAATAAACGTTAGAAAGACCACTTGGAATTAGATACCATAATGATTCCATAATTTTCTGTAGCCTAGAGCTTTTGTCATGCCTTAATCCGACCTTGGGACATCTCACAGAATGAGTTTGCAAAACTATGAAGTTAAAATATAGATCTTGCTTAGTTGATCTTTAAAAAAGCTAAGAAAAGATGGATTGAAAACTATCCTTGAGCTCTAATTTTATTGGATTTGTCACAATATCCAATGAACTCTTACAATCTTTCTTATCTACATTTCAAATTTCTCTTGAAGTATGCTGACACTACATCATCTTTAAAACCATAAATACAAAATTCCGATAATGCTTGTCAGGGTTTTGATTATCTTCCGATTTCTATGAGCACCAAGGAAGAGAAAAAAGGAGGAGAGAAAATGCAACTTAATTAAATTAAAATCAGTTTCAATTTATGTGATTCTTATGGATCTGATGCTGAGATGTTAAACTCAACCCGTGGAATCATAACTATTATCATTGGAACGACTTATATCTTATTTATCCATACACATTAGTCCATTGAATTTATGTTCCTTGATATCATAGGGAAACAAAAAAAAGAATGTAGCGTAACATAACATCTGTTTACAGATATTTGTCTTAAATATTTAAAACGTTGGAAATATTAATGAATTAAAGTCTCCAAATCAGTTTAGAATATGAATTTCTGCAACAATTTTTTTATAAGAAAACATGTAGTTCTTAACTTTTCTTTGCTTTATTTTCAGATTTAAATACTCCCATTATTTAGAGCAAAACAAGAATTGTAGCCCTGTTAATAGCAGTAACTTCCTCCGTTCAGAATCAATTGAATAATAAAACTACAACATTATCCATTTGACCAACCGTTCAAACCGAAAACTTATTGTAAGGGTCGCTTCGAACACATTATCCGTGGGTCGATATGAATTATATTATATATATATATATATATATTATAATTCATTCCACCATAAAAAACTTTACTACTATCTTTCGATCTCGCAGGAAGCCCATTACGAAATCAAGACGAATTCTACAATAAATTAACCAATTTTAATATATTTTTTAATTAAATGTGTTTGCTCGAAATTTAATTTTTAAAATATTTCTACAGTACTAACCACAATTATTGGAGCTAAATTCTTAGCAAACAAAAGACACCGAGCAACTCAATATAGAGACCATATGCTACCGGATCAAACGTATTGGGTTGCTGCGAAGACTAGTTTGCATGCCAAGTGTACATCGATTCCCTCCACGCACTGTCATGCACAGCCACGCTCTTTGTGTATTACGATTGATCGCTTTCAATCGTGCAAGACGGCTGAGCGCTTTTAAAATGAGCTCAATTTTATATTGTTTGATCAAGAATATAGAAGAAAAAATTGTCGACGTCAAATGATTCAATCGACAGATATCTCATAGTAATGGGATATATGGTTAACGATTCATGGTAGATTGTTCTTTGGTAATTTTACATACAATAAAAAGTTTAATTTTTTGTTCAGTTGACCCAACTCCGCGGTTCATGTGCGGGCTGCAGGTTGGCCAGACCTGCTTTATTCTAACTAGGCTAAGGGTTAGAGCATTATAAAAAAACAGACTCATTTCTTTGTATCTTCAGGATTATTTGTTTGTCAAGATCGCATTTACGTCACTATAGCTAAAAAAGAGGAAATAAAGTTTCGAAGACATGAAATAAACGTTAAATTGAAGCGAAAATACTGTCATGAAATAAGGAAAATAAAGAATATATAAATTAATTTACGTACATTAAAATGAATAAATAAATTAACAAGAATATACAAACTTAAATGAAGGATTATTCAAAAAAAGTAATAAGATGAAGAGTTCTTAAAGTAATAAACTAGTTAATTTGATATACTTTTAAATTATATAGATTTTTTTTAACACGAACAATGGAAGCAAGACTAACAATGCCCTTTAAAAAAGTAACCTGATAAGTTTCACAAATTTTTTTTAAATCTACTTACTTTTGAATGCAAGAAATTTTAAAATGAACGTCTAATATTTTCCGATTCTTTGTATTCCTGCGAACGAAAGACAACTTTCGCGAGAAAAACAATTAATCCAGGTATATATTTGACGATAAAGTGAGTGAAAGAGATAAAATCGTAACAAAAGAACGATATCGTTGATTATGCCAGATAAATATCGATAAGTAAAACATTTAACAATGGAAATAATAAAATAACAACAATTAAAAAATTGAAATGAATGCAAGCTCTGCAAATAAAGCAGCACAAAAGCGTATCTAAAATCAAAAAAAAATTTAGACTGTAATGATCTAAAATATTTTTACTCATATTTCCAAATAATTCCACATGAGATAAATTCTGTCTATGATGAAAGCTACCTTTCCCAGGAAAAAAGGGTGTAGTTTTAAAATTATCTTCTAATTTTTTACTAATATCTCATGAATCTTTGAAAATGTATTCATAAATGCCAAAAAAAAAAAAAAAAAAAAAAAAAAGAGAAAATATCTTCTATTCACATGGAATAATAGTATAAAAATCAATTTTAAAGCTTTATTCATAATTTTTGAAGGTTAATTCAATTCTGTTAATACGTTGAATACAAACACGAATATACACACGCGCATTAATGTCTCTCTCTCTCTCTCTCTCTATATATATATATATATACTGTGCTGAAATGGATGGATAAAATGCAAAAAAATGTTTTTAGAACAATAAACGTTAATCAAATACACACACACACCACACACACACACACACACACGCACGCACGCACACACACACACCCACACACACACACACACACACACACATATATATATATATATTCGTAGTTGAGGAATATTCAAAACGTAAGTGTTCATAAACAAAAAAAAAAAAGGGAATTTAAACAAAAAACGAACAATTGACTTAGCTGTTATAGAAGCTAAAGATTTTGACTTTGATATTCACATTAATGTTTTAAATCGAGAATTTGAGATCTATTTAATTAAGCTACTTTAGGATTAAAATGGACCTGTCATCGTAAAATTAAAAAGAAAATTTCTTCAACATTTAAAAAAAAGTAGTGAATTTATAATAAAATAATTTTAAGTAAATGGACATTCTCTTGCTTATTTCAAAGCAATCAAAACAGAGAAAAGATCTATTGTGCTTTAGAAAATATTTTACATCAATTAAATTTTAACACAAAGATCAAAATATTGTAGTTCAATATTAATGAATTCATAAGTTTTACATTGACAAATGATATTATTCTAAATGTATATTTTTGGAATCTGAATTTTCAAATCATATATCTGAAAAAATTTTTAAATGGTATTATAAGAGTAAATTTCTTTTAAAGAAATTTTATCTATCTTATAATACCATACAGATAGGAAAGAGATTTTCAAGTACTAAATGGATAATAATAATAATAAAAAAGAACAACACGATGGAGAATTTTTAAAAAAATCCAACGGCATTAATCAAGATAAAACTTTTTTTTTTTTTTTCAAAATATTTTTCAGCTTTTCAGTGAATTAGCATATGGATGACTATTTATTCTGTTAATTTAATATTGCGAATTCTGTTTCTTACATAAAATTATAAATAACACACTAACCGTAATTTATACAAATGAGCTTTAAATATCATTTGCAGATTTGGTTCTTTTTCTCACTTCGAAGCACAGGAGGGTATACTGCATTTTGAAATCTCGTCACAGGATGACGACGAGCTGGCCCTCATCTCAAACTTCCTCCCGCCAACGGAAGCTTGAGTCTCGATAGACTTAACTGCATCATCCTGCGCACGGTGGGTATTCGAAGCACAAAGACTCGAACCACGACTCGACAAAACGAGGATTTCGTGACATGTTACCAGTCTACAGCGGCCACATTGCCTGAACGGAAATATGATGCATTGTTTGAATATATATTTAAAATAATTTTTGTTTCCTCATCAAAAAATCAGTGATTGATAATTTTCCCACTATTTATTATCAATACAAACATAGAGAAGCGAACGTATTAAATACGAATACTTTAAGATTAATTAGAGGGCCGCGGTAGTCAGTGGTCAAGGTCGTGGATACGGCCGGCGGTTTTCCTCAGTCGAGGTTCGATCCCGCCGCCAAAGTGCACCTCGCCGGGCTGATGCACGCTCAAATCTGTTCGGTCAAAGTCTCCCGTGGGTGTGGTGTGATGTGTGGGAGAGGGGTGCCAGCTCAGGTGTCGTCCTCGCACTGACCATGGTTCAAATTTCGTAGTCCTGTCGCCAATAGCCCTCGTGTTGCTTCTAGTGACGACGTTACAAAATGAAACAAATCTTAGATTAATTAATTCGACGGTTGTTAACATTTGTTGTTTTAAATACTATTAATGTTAGTAGCATTTATTTAGTAATTTAGACAGTTTGATTTTCTTACTATTATATTTACATTTATTTGCTGATATAATATTCAAATACTAAATTAAACACAAATATTATTTTTGTAGTTATATATATTTATATTTTATGTCCAAACATTCCATCAAATATATTTAAAAAAAAAAGGTTATTTCTCCGAGTTAAATAAAAACAATTGAATTTTAAATACATTTAATACCATAGCGAATAAATTTTTGTATTTGAATTTTTATAAATATCAATACTAGTTTAATGAGAGAACAATATTCCAAATAGCCAGATATAGTTTAAGGAAATATAATATTTAACTGAATAATTATATGAATCATATCAAATCAATGTAATTAAAATATTCAAATAACGCTTCCTCAGTGGATATTGAGTTTTTTTCATCCGTCCATTAATATAACCTTGTCCACATACTCTATAACAGGCAGACAAAACATTTAGCAAGTATTATGTTATTTTTGTTATTAAAATTCAATACATAAATTGAAATTTTGTCCTACGTTCTAACTCAGTAAGTAGACAAATTGCACAATTTGATATTTTTTATTCAGTCTGAAGAATACCTTTTAGAAAAAATGTTCTATTTATTTATTTAACTCGAACTCAAGAGAAATAAGAAAAAGTGTTCATGATTAAAAGATAGAATTTTTTCGAATTTCAGTTAAAAATCTCTCTTACCTATAAAGATGAATTTCTTTTGAAGCTGAACGGAGAGGTGATGTACACGTGCTTGATTCACTCTTGTAATGAAACAGTCAGTGATTTATATACTCTTTTACAGACAAAATGCTTAATTGTATGGATGGCAATTGTTATTTTTACCGATCTCTTTTTTCTTTTTACTAATTACAAATGCTGCAATCAATGTCATCCATATCATTTTAAATCATTTTACTCATTATTGCGGGCAGAAGAGTGCTTGCTGAGTCAAAGAGCCGTGCCATAATTAGACGTTATACAATATTTTGCTGATTCATTTACACCTGGAACATTCTTGTTAATGAGAGAATATTGTGTCGCAACGAAAATGGAGGGCATAAAATTTGTCCATTGAGTACTCAAGTCTTAAAGATCCCCAAATGGTGCTGCATTTTCAGTTCTTTATCTTAGAGAAACGACGAATGTTATTAGATTAATTAGTTTAGTTTTTATTAACGTCGCACGAAGCTAAACACGAGGGTTATTGGCGACGGACCTCGTAATTTTGAACCACCACGGTCAAGACGAGGACGACAATCGAGCTGGCACCTCTCCTAACATCCACACCACGCCACAACGGGAGTGACTTTGACCCCGAACAGATTTAACGTGCATCAGCTCCGGCTAATGGTGTGGTCTGGCGGCCGAGGATCGAACCCAAGACTGAAAACCGCCGGTCGCTAGTCCACGACCTGACCACTAGGCTACCACGGCCCTCATGTTATTAGGAATAAAAAGTGTTAGCATTTTTTTCCTGAAATTATACATAAGAATATGTTCACCTATAAACGAGATTTCATAACAAAAGCTCAATGTTTGTTTATCACCATTTTATGTAAATTTCTATGAAAGAAATATTTAGTAAGAATTTTGATTCACACACACACATATATTAAATAGATAAAAAATGTAATTAAAATATTTGAGAAAACTACAAGATAAAAATCGCCATGAATCACAAATATTGTATGAATTTAATATATGTCTTTAAGTAAAAGAGATATTATCCTGGATATGTAAAATGAAATGTTCTTTCAATTTAATTTAAAAATAATTATGAATAATAAAAGAGTACTTGAAATGATGATTCCAACGTTTCTCAATGGAAAAGAACTGACGCATAAACTATAATGGTGAGAGATGGGATTTGGTCCCGTGGTGTTGCCTATCTGAAGTAATGGGGAGTTAAGTCCCATCATTAGCCAAAACCAGCAGAAACACAATGTAAAGTAAAAGAAAATAACTTTCTCTCGCTCTAAGTTCCGATATTTTTAGTTATCTTTCCATTCACTTTCCTTTTTATTATGATGCTGTCGGCAGCCATATAACGCGCATAAATTTTCAAATTTATGGTTAGGAATGGATGTCCATCTGCATGCAATGCCCCTACACGCGGCACAGGCTACACACACCTGTAACCATCCCTGACCACATGTGATTTAATATCCTGTCCCCCCCCCCCATTGAAATTTGTAGAGGAACTCCAAATGTAAGTTTATCTTCATCAACTTTCTGAGAGATCAATCTTCTTTTTGTATTTTTTCAAAAAAAAATTTCTTTCTTCTAAACCTTTTTATCTGCTTCTTTGGGATCCTTCCAGCCTTCCTTATTATCTCCTTTACGTACCTTTTCTTTCTTTTTCAAAGGGGAGGAATTCTCAACTTAACGAGTTCACAAATTTTTTAATCATTTTCTTCAAATTCATCAAGTTGTGAAATAAATCTGCATGTTGTGTTTGGTGAGCACTCGGGATTGCATCGCTCCCTATATACCGTAATACTGTGTCCTTCATCAACAAGCTCGATGACGATTCCCTGAAACTTTATTCTTATAAAGGAAAAGAGACATTTACAGTGATTTCGTTGAATACGAAGGAAAGCTTAAGTAATGACCCCTTAACCTTGTCGACTAATATGGCGACCAATTTGGAAACATGGAAGATTTTAGTGGTAAACTTAAGCTTATCAAAAATGTTGGAATCTTGTCGATATCTCGATTACAGGACATTTCCTAGATTCTTTCCTGTGACGTCACACCCGATTCGAACAGTTATAAATGCGGAGAGATGCGAAGCCTGAGTGAATCGTTTGATAATTGGCCGAGAAAGAAGCAGCCTGAATCTTCTTGGACAGCGGGAAGCTATCGGAATCCGTGCAAAGTATTACTTTATAGTGTCGAACAAATAAGCTGGTGAAATGAACGTTATTGAAAGTGCTGTGACTGCCATTACAAGTGCTGCTAGTATCTTTGTTCCTGATCTGTGAAGCGCTGTTTTTGTTCCAGTTGTGTCGCTAATCTGTACAAGTACTGTGTTTCCTTATTGTGATATTAATCTGTTCAAGTTTTTCTACCTGTGTTAGTCTTGTCCTGAATAAAGCGTCATTTGCCAATATCCTCCGTGTTGAACTCGTACACCCACGCGAGATGAATATTTTGTATTGACAATATTAAAAATAATTTAGAGCCGATCAGTTGATCCACTCAACTTAGTTTGTTGAAATCATAACCCACTATTTGGATATCTTGCGGAATTGGAAACTGCAATGTCTGTTTGAATAGTTGGTATTAAATCAATTACTTTTCGGAAGGATTAAAAGATGAAAAGAAGTGGAAACTTTTCATGCAAAGTTTTGAAATCACAGCAACGTTTCGTTTTTATGGTGGCCGCGGTAGCTTAGTGGTCAAGGTCGCGAACTTACGGCCGGCGATTTTCATCGAGTCGTGAGTTCGAGCCTTGATGCCACTTAAGACCCACCCTGTAGCCCGGGATGATTTATGTTAAATCTGTCGAGACTCAAAGTTCTTCCGTTGGCGTGATATGAAAGTTAGGAAAGAAAAGTGCCAGCTCAGGTGTCGTCCTCATCACTTGACAGAGATTCAAAATTACAAGATCCGTCACCAATATTCCTCATATTGCTTCTAGTGAGACGTTAACAAAGCCAATCAATTCTCCTTTTTTATGCTAATTAACATGCCAGCCAAACTGGAAATTGAGTCATTCAATCCATAAAGATCATATTTTTTTCGATTCACACCATTTATTAACAAATTGAATGGAAATCGCTACAGTTTGGCTCTCACAATCAAGCAAAACTCTGGCCTTAATTAGAGACCCATTCCTTATTTTTGACATAAATATTGACAGTAGTTAAAACAATCTTCTTCTTTTCCTTAGAAGTGAAGCACGATAAGAAAGATTGTACAACGGCTTCATCTTCTTTTATTATTTGCTCTACTGAGAGATTAAAGTCCGCGGAGCCATTCTATTCCGACATAAAATTCTGTTTCCAATGAAAAAATTTAAGATTTTGATTTTTAGAATGACAAATTTTATATTTACATTTGCATTTACATTGGCTTTCAAAATCGCTTGAGGATAGGTAGTTATTGTACAAAATTTGCACTTTTTACCGATTTCACTCCTCTGAATAAGTACCATTTTCAAAACGGAATCACATTTCAACAAAGAATAAGATTAATATTAATACAGATGGAAGTACGTTATCTAAGAATTCAAAACAAAATTTTCAATCTTCGTTTGATGAACAGGAGGTTTTGTTTTAATACATAAGAATTTGACATCATCTCGTACCTTGTACAAACGAAATAATGCATTCAATTGGACAAATCAGAAAATGTCAGAATAATTTCATATTCATGATGAGTTATTTTAATCAATTTTTGCAAAAAAGTGTCGATTATTAAATTTTCACCAAAATTATTCATTTCTACATTTATAACCTTTAAACCCCCCTGACGTGTTTCGAGAGCAATTTACAATTATTCCTAACTTTTCAGAGCACTCAATCTTAATAAATAATTCAACTGCTATTTACAGTTATTCTTTTGTTTTCAAATGGATTTTTGAGAGACTTCAATGAAGGATGAAATGTATCGTCTATACTTTTTATTTTCTTGGCATTACCAACGTAAGAACTCTGTAAATAAGAAAAAGTTTTTGATTTTTTGATAATAGTTCACTAGATATATAACAATCCTATTGAACTGTCAAAATCATCGTCTAATTTAGTTAATTATATTTCAAGTAATTTAAGGTTAAATTTATGATGAATTTCAGAACACTTTTCTAAAGTTCTCATTTGCCTCGATTCCAAGAATTTGTTAAATTTTACCTTAGGTCTCTGAAGTTCTTCAATTTCATCCAATTCGCTTTCACAATTTTCTACTTGTTTATCTGTCATAAAGGCCGGCCATCTGAAGGGGGGGAGGTGAGGTGGATATTATGCACCGGGAGTCCCAAATAGAAAGGGTCCCAACAGGATCAAAAACTAAAATAATGTACTTTTGCACATGAAAACTTGACAATATTCCTATCGTTGTCAGTATGATGTAAAGTTCATTTTATCGAAAAAATTATTATAGTAGATCTATGAATTTCGACAATCTTCTCAAATTGATTGGTTAGCGAATGGCTAATTTTGATTGTTTAATTCGGGGAACTCCCGAGTATCACCACCTAAACTGAATTTTTTTAGTCAACATGTGTGCAGAACCCTTAAATGCACTTGCTATATAAAGCACCGAAAAAGAAAATGCAAACAATTGTAATTTTTCTAAAGTAAATAATGTACTGGCAAAAAAAAAAAATCATTCATTGAATAAACATGCATTAGTAATATATGTTCGTGTTTGTAATTTTTTTTTCTTTACAAAAAATTTAGGGCTCCAAATGTTTTTCTGCACCCTTTATACAGAAGGCCGACACTGTCTGTCATCACTTAAAAATATCCAATTTTCAAATCATCAAGTTAAGCTTGGAACCAGTTTAAATTTTCAGTTTTTTTTTTTACATCAAATATTTTTGATGATTTCATCATAATTTATATTTTAAAGTTTTGTTATTTTGGGCATTTAAGTTGCCCGAAGTTGATTCAAGGTTCCATTACAAAATGTTCCGAAGTCATTGGAACAGACTACCTGTCTGATTACTATTAATTCCACGCTTCGAAAACAACAAACAGAACAATATTCTTATTCTTGCGCAATATAAATAGACTGTAATTTTATTCAGAATAAATTTATGTAACAAGAATTGATGTGAAGCTCAAGACGAAAGATTAAATTTATAGGAGACAAAAAAAAAAAAAAAAAAACCTCACAACAGCCTTGTATGAATATGTTAATTTACTATTATTCTCAGGTCAATGCTCCCTTCCTCAACCAAGGGGTCGGAATGTGGAGAGCTCGCCAACCAGTGAGGTAGCATCTCGCCAAAGCCGCCAACAAGGGCATTAGCTAAAACTTAATGAAAGCTAATCAGTGGACTCAAAATTATTTCATCTCATTTTTTTCCCTTACTTGCAATAGTAATAAAAAAAAATGGTTAAAAATTTCTAAATGAAGATGAATTCGTCAATATATCCACAGATTTAATCTCAATGATCAACAAAACTGCTTGAAAATTATCGGAGGCAATGAGTGAAAAGAGCTTATCTAATATTCTGTATTTACGAAATATACCTAACCATACACAGCTGAATATTGAGTGAAGCTATTTGCGTGTGTGTGTCGATCCCACTTGATATGAGATGATGAATTCTTTTACAGTAAAATGTGAATGGAAAAAGCTAAATAATACTAATAATTGAGAAAAAATTATTAAGATTTTAATTTTTTCCCGCATTTTGAGTAATTTGTGGAAATTCCATTGTTTATTAATTATTCAAATTAAAATGTTTCTAAATTATTCGAACTAAATTGTTTCTTAATTAAATATTCTCGAGCAACTATATTACACTTTTCTGAGTAAAAATTGTTTAGATATCTTTTAACTTTAAGATAATATTAATATTTAGAAAGATTTCAAAAATTAAAAAGTAAAATTATGTTTTATTTTAATTAAACGTAATAAAGTACAGTTTCACAAAAGTGATCAACATCCATTTTATAATTACACCAGGAAAATTTCGGAGAAGAAACTCGTTCAAAATTTTTAGAAAATGTATAACTTTTGCTCCCCTCGTGCATTTTTTTCAAATGTAAACGAATGTTGATTCTTTGGCTTATAACATTTTCTTATAGGAAATAAAAAGAAGTATCAGAAGCACTTTAAGCATGCGTTACATATAGGTTTAGGAGGAATTGTTCAAGGGGGTAACCTGCATTTATGCCCAATACTGACTCAGGCATCACTCCTATTGCAACAAAATTATCACTCGACACACCAGCAAGACAACCCTTCGTCAAACTCGTTCCGGCCGTCATGTCCACTTCCCTGATTATTTCGTATCATCGCGATGATACTGGAGGGGGAGTATGCGGCGACTACACTTAGAAAGTTCGTTAGTGGTCCCCCTTTCATCTAGACAAGGTCCTCATTACAGACATCTGGACTCGTGGGAAAGGGCAAACTACATTTCCGTTTCTCATGAATTTTGACCTAATAGAGTCCGTTTCTCTTGGGAACTGAGAATGCCCACACATCAGGTGTCCAGTTTAGCAAGTGTCAATTCCTGAGCCGGTTGGAATGCTCAGGACTAATAATTGTTTTATCTCTTTCAGTTATCCAACCAAAACAAAAGAATATGTCTCGTGGTTTTGGAAGAGGCGTGGTAGACCAACAATTTCCAAAGAGAAGAGACATTCAGAGTTCTACAAAAAGTTCCAATAGAACGTCATGTTCAAGGACATTGCAATATTTTTTTTTTTTTAGTGTGCGACGTGCACCCCAAAATGCGTAGAAAATGGAAATGCAACAAGCACTTTATTTTGTAAATATCAACTTAAGTATTTTAAATTAACTGAAATAAAAGTAGTAGTATAAAAGGTCCTCATTAAAGAGCATCTGGACTCGTGAGAAAGGACAAACAATATTTCCTTTTCTAATGAACTTTGACCAATAGAATCCGATTTTCTCCTGGAAATCAAACATACACTCACATCAGATGTCCAGTTTAGCAGGTGTCAATTCCTGCCCCGATTAAAGTTTAAACAATTTAGGCCCAGCCAACAATAAGGTTATTCAGGCACATTCACAACTATATATTACATTCAGATACCCAGTGGCATACCAAGGAAAGGGACATGTGCACACTCTAAGATTTTTTTCCCCTCGCAATTTTAATACTTCGAAATAATTATTTTATCATGCTATTATAGATGGCTTAAACTTTAAACATTTAAATCTTGTTTACCTCATGCTTAAATTTAAAGAGAAACAACGATAAATTAAGGAGAAACAAGGATAAATTAAGGAGAAACAAGGATAAATTAAGGAGAAACAAGGATTTCAACAAAGCCAATTCCTGAGAAAAGAATAAAAAAGCTTTTGTTGTCTCTGAGAGTGGCTTTGGGTCAGTGTTTGTAGACGAAGAAATTAGGGGAATGCATCCCCATACAAAATGCACTCCCCCCCAAATGAAAAGTTTATTCTCATGGTATCTTAATTATTTTTCTTCAATTATCTACATTTTTGTAATTCTTATTACTTAATAAAATTATATCAATACTTGAACAGTTTTAAATAGGAGAAATAAGACTGATACAACTTATTATTTACTTTTTACCAAATGGCAGTTCTAAACTATAAAATTGCTTCTTTCATAATAGCGACTACTATTATATCGGGGAACTTAACCCTCTCGGGCTTCTATACCCTGTGAATTGGCTATTAATTTTTGGTGAACTGAACTTTGGTTTTTACACTTGCCCAGGAGTTAATGAGTTATTAATAATGAGTTAAGTTAAAGTTACATTGCAATAGCTTTGAAAAGTTAAAGTTTTAAAAATACATTAAAAATTGAAATATTGCAGGATAAATTACTAAAATTATTATAGCTTCACTAGTTAATAAAACTAGATGGTTAAAACAAAATTTAGATTGAAGTGCTTGAAGTATACTTAGTATATTGCAGCAGAAGTCTATTAATGACGATATATATGAACCCTCCCCCCCAAAATTGATTTCTGGGCACGCCACTGTAAACTTCTAAAATATAGATATCGGACTGGGTACAACCGGACAGCTGAAAAAGCCGGATTAATGCAAAACTGCTTATAATAACGCACTTAAACAGCAAAAGTTATGAATTAATGTTTTAAATGTAATACAGCACACTCAAATAAAGTGTCAGGCGCATAGGAAATAACTAGAATCACAAAAAAAAATGTACTTTTTTGTATTGATGGTTTACACTATATCATTGAAGTAGATGGCATAAAATAATTTTCTATTACTTGTCAAGCTGTGAAAATGCCAGATTATCAGTAGATGGGAAAGGAGCAGAGCCGGATTATAAAAGAAGTGCTGTATTGTATTTATATCCTTCCACATCTTCAGATGCCTTTGCTTGACATTGGTTGAAATTTTTTGAAATATCTTTTTTAGCAAAAATTCTTATTAGATTTAAAATTTTCAGTTGTTTCAAAGATTTAAAAAAAAAAAAAATACATATAAGCGTTCGTAATGTTAATCTTTAAAAGAAAATATTATATGGATTTATCCATTGGTTGTGTGAAACTTTCACAAATTATATATTTATGAGAAAACGAATATTATATAAATGAATCTGATTAAAAAAAAAAAAAGATGAGCACACAAAAAAATCCTGTTTTGCATCTAAATTTCGTTGACGGAATAATGTAATTGATATGTGAAATGAAAAGGTAAATTAAAGCAACATTTTATTATATAGCTACGGATGTAATGAAAGAACATAACCAAAAAGTAATATTTAAAACAAAATGTCATTCATTTAAGTAAAAATCTATGAGAGTCTTTTAACACGATTTCAGCTGCTATTAAAATAAATTGAGCAGCTGTATCGCTTAAATAAAGACAACGTTACAATTTTTATTTAGTTAACTTGTTTAACTCTTATCATAAAACATTTTCTCGTTTTTCACCACTTTTTAATACCCCATAGCATGATCTCATATTGTTAATCTCTTTTATTATCAAATCCTCGAGTCAGATTTGTCTTACATCATTCACCCAAAACGTAACAATATTCTATATATATTTTTTTTTTTCTGTGCCACTATCCATTCGCTTTGAGAACTCAAAATGATCTGCATTACTTTTGAACGACGAATAACATGAATCAAACAGCAACGTCATGAAAAATATTGAAAAGAAAAACATTAGCAAATCGTTGTTGTCGAAACAAAGCTGATGATGATCCCGCAGTTATAGATATGCATAACAAAAACATGTCAAAAAGAATTGAGAAATCTGTGATTACGATCTTTACAGAGGGGGAAAAAAATTCAAGCACAGTATTTCGAAATTTTTTTTTTGTTAGGTCAGTAATCAGAGTCGTATTATAATAAAGCTATTCGTAAAGATAGCACGTGCTTTTGGGGCACCCTTCCAGGATCTACGTAATACACTGTTTCTGTCATCAAGTGGTCAACTTGCCAAGAATTTCAAGGCAAAGTGTACGCACCACGCCACGCTACAACCTTGAACGATACCACTTCCGCTCTTCAATCAGTAACGTGTAATCCTGAATTATTTCTCAGATTAAAGAAACCGGAGGGATATGTGACGCACTGCCGTTCTATCAATTATATCAAGGCTAATCATTTTTAAGTAATTTTTGTCCTTTTATTTTCATTCAAGGCATTCACCACTTACCAGTTTGGATTTTGCCTGGAATCCTTTTAGAAATCATATTGTGCTCTGAATTCGGCAACACCGGCTAAATTGTCTTGTTTATATATCGTGTACGATGGCCGCGCGGAAAAAATTCAGCAATGGTACAAAACCTTTTCCTATTCGAGGTAAGTACATAATTTTTATTCAAAAACATTCATTGTTTGAAAATGTTTGTTTAGCGGTATAATTTCATGTATTGTTAGTGGATGAACTTTAATTAATTCCTTGTAGTAAGTTCTTTGGCCTTTCGTACGTCAAACTAACTCAGCTACGTCATTAAGTGTTCGTTTTTAAATTTGAAGTTGCTGGGTTATTCCTGAGTATTTAAAATTGTATTTGCTTGTGTTTTTTGTTGTTGGTAAGAAAATTGTAGGGAAAAACAAGAAAAATGACTTATCATTATTATTAGTTTTCATGTCATTATTTCCTTGTTACATTTAGTTTCATATAAAAATATTAAATATTTTAAAAATATATTTAGGATTGAAATTGAAACTTTGAGTCAAATAAAATTTCTATAAATTTAATTTGGAAAATAATTCATTGAATATTGCAGGTGCTTTAGTTTCAAAATAAATGCATTTTGAATTGTTTAAATAAATTTTTTTTATCTGTATTTAATATAAAGATGGATATTAATTGAAATGTTTCATTTTTATATTCAATATATTGATTTTGAGATTAAACAACATTTAAATTCTGATTCATACTTAAGTTTCTTGATTTTTTTAAAAGTGAATTGATATTTGAGCATAGCATGTATTTAAATTATTCAAAGAAGGTTTTTGAAATGTTGAAGTAAAGTATCAGTGACATAAAATTCTTAAGAATTTTAAAATATGTTCTACCTTATAAAATTATGTATTTTACAAATTTTTGTGCAAAACAACACAATCAGAATTATGAGTCTTGGATTTAAGAATCTTTTTTTAAATGGAGTGTATCAATTGATAAGTATTACAATATTGCAAATTATAAATTGTTCATAGTGTCAGGATTGATAAGGAGGTTTATTTCTATAATATAATTCTGATTTAGAAGAAAAACCATGCAGTATAAAAATGTAATGTTTGGTGATTTAAAAATTTGTTTCTGTACAAACATAATAGTCACTATAATTCATCAATAGAATTGTTTATTGATTTTTGATTGTTAAGCGAAACAAGAAATTATCTCTTAAATCATATTTTATGTACTAATTTTCTAATTGTTTTAAATTTTTACGACTCTTGTTTGTGTATAATTGTATTGGAACATAATGCATAGGTTGTCGTTAAAATTCTTTGTGGTTGGATCATTTATAAATTTTTTAAGAACTCTTATTTAGACAATTTTTTGTTTTTGTAATTAATCTTAAGCATAAAATATCAAGGCTGCCAATTTTTTTTTTTTTTTGCTGACGGTTAAACTTCATGTTTTATAATCATAATAGATTGAATTGCGTATTTAATTTAAATCCCTATCCTTGAAATTGTCTTGTTTCAAAAGGTTGTTAATATTACAGTATAATATCCCTGTAAAAATCCTACAGAAATTATTGAATTGAATGATTTCTTAATTATACGAGTGGAAAATTTAAAGTATTTAACCTAAAAATCAATTTTTTTAAAATTAACCTTGGGAAAACGATATGTAGAATGTAGAGCACATTGAAATTTTTGAGTAATTAGAGTACTATTGCATCGAGCTTTGTATTTCAGCATTAATATGAATAAAGACTTTTTAAATGATCTTTTCGAATTGTTAATGTGTTAACTTGCTCTTGTAATTGTTGACTATTGATTATTTTTTTACTATAGTTTATGTGCTTATGCACTGATATTACAAGATAAATGTGGTACATAAACAATATAACATTAAACATAAAAAATTCATTTGAGATTTTTTTTTATTCAAGTATTTTGTGTGGTTTGCCAGATTTTATTGAAATTGGTTTTTCAAACCAAGTTTTGATCAAACTAATTTTAGTTTTTGTTCTTCAACCTCTTTGAAAACACATTTATCACTTGTTATGTATTTTAAAGGTTACATAATTTTAAGATTTGCATTAATAAATGACCAAATAAAGCTATTTTACAGTTTAATAATATTTTTGTCAGGCTTAGAATATAGAGAACTTCACTGTTGTTTCTAAGGTTTAGGCTTAATTTTTTTTTTTGATTTTATATATATATATATATATAAACAGCATATTTAAGAACTTTTCAACATTTTACCAAATGTTGCTTTAGTCCTGAGAAAAAAAATGCTTATAAAAAACACTATTGATCTGAATAAACAAGGCATTATGCTGTACTTATATATTTATTTTAACCTTTATTTGTAAAACAGTTTTGTTGCATGAAAAATTTGCAAATATTATTTATTCAAATACTAATACTATTTTGTCTGTACTAAATGCTGTTGTATTATATTTCAACAGTGTTTTATTGCAAAATATCCAACTAGATTCTATCATTTATAGTAATTGAAAAAATTTCTGCAATTTTCCAAATTTTGGGAAGGGGAAAATTGCTATATTTTGTATGTATAAAATTAATATATCTATAAACATCTTAATCTTTATTTTTCCTTTGTGTGCTGTTTTTTTTATATCTCCTGTTGAAAGGTGCTCGTGTGTATTTCGTTAGTAAAAATATTTTTTTTTTTTTAGTGTTGACAGCATAATTTATTTCCCCCATTTCTTTGAAAATGATATTTTAAGTCATTGAACACAATTGCGTCATTCAGCCCTGTGACCAGGAAATTTTCCTCAAATATAGGATGTGTTGTTAACTTATGTAGTTGTGGTGCAGTCATGGAAACCACATGAGGTTGACATTAGTGCTTACGATTTTTTTTCTGTTATTGATAAATCATCCAGGAGAAAAAAAATTAACATGAAGTTAGGAGAGTAAATTAAAGAAATATAAATGAGGGTTATATATATATAAAAAAAAATCTAAATTTCATTTGATTGAAATTTGAACTCCCGTCGCCGCCATTATTTTAAGAAGTAAGATAGAAAATTGGTTTGAGTCATTTTTAAGTCATCTAAATAACTGCTATCTTTGGTTATTTATCAAACTTTTTTTGATGGAAGTTGTATAAATGTACGCCATTGCGACTGTTTAACAAAATTTTATATTTAGTTGCACTTATAGAATACATCCTTTAAATATTTAGTCTTCGCCTTTTGCCTTAATTATTTACCTTTTTTAATTCATTCAATAGTTGTACTCTGTTTCTAGTTAGCATGTAGGGTCTAGACCAATTTCGAAATTGGCGACTTTTTGTACGTAAAAAATGAGGGTAATCAACTTCTACGTATATGCTAACCAGTAATTAATGATTTTAGAAAAAATATTTTCCATCCATTAGGTTTGCTGGAAAATTAGTGTCCCTAAATTTTTTGAGATCATTTATATATGAATCCTCATTTTCTGGCGATATTAAATCTTTTCTGAGAATAAAACATGAAATCATAATGTATGCTTTTTTGAGGAGGCAATTTTAATTGCATTTTGTGTATGTTGTATTACTTTGTTTTTACAGATCAATAAAGTTGTGCCAGTTTTCTGTGAAAAAGCGAGAGAAATATGAACTGTATAAAATGCATTAGAATTGATTTTGGAGATAAATTAAAAATAAGTTTTGGTATTTTTTAAATATTTTATTACTGTCAATTTCTTTTGAAATAATCCGTTAACTTTTTACTGTCCAGGTTATATAGCCTATCGATTCAATTATCATTTGCTTGATTTTCGGCAATCTAACATTTCAGTATGTTTAATTTTATGTAGATTTGCGGTTCGGATAACAGAACACTGTAATAAATTTTAATTCTCATTGCGGTTATTGATTCGGCTTGGCAACGGCCATAGTTACGAGGTTCCTATTTCATAGATTAAAATTTACCCTCTCATCTAAATTAATATTTAATAACTGTCGCAGTTTTAGATTGTTCCGTAATTTGTTAGTTTTCTTTCAAAATTAGTGATCAATTCATTTGCTTTAGTGACATCAAAATCAAACGAAGTTAAACAATTTCTTGGTGCTTCTAAAACAATTTTTTTTTCAAATCTTTGTTCCTCAAAGAGCTTTCAAAATCCTTGTTTGACAGCCAATTTTAAAAATTATACCAAAAAAGGCTGCTTAATTTTAGACGAGAATTATCTGTTAATAGATCAAGTATCGTGATGTATTTTTTAAAATTAATGTTTTTTTTTTTCCGGAAATTTAACTTTCAAAATATTTTGCTTTTTTATGCTGTAAAAGTAAAGAAAAAAAAAGCTATATCGAGAATCTAATTGTTACAACTTATTTCGCTTTTCATTTGTTATACACCATGACATCAAAAAAATTTTTCATAGTGGAGTTAGAAAAATTAATGAAGTTTTCCCATTTAACGTGTTCACTGCACAAGAATCTTCATTACTAGCCTCTTTGGTATAATTTTATAGAACTGCTCTCTTACATTAAGCTCTCACTACCGATACTTTTAGAATGATGATTTTATGAATTCTGAGTTACTAACCTTATTCATTTTCTAACTGGGAGAAGGGGGGATTTGGTTGAATTTCAACGCATCGTGCGTGATGTTCCTTATTGATATTTTTATGATTAAAAAGTATCAGAATGAGATATAAAGTGGTTATTAATAGAGATTTATATTTTTTTCGTTTATTGGTTGAAGACATCTGTTACCTCATTAAGTCCTAACTACCATTTGTCTAATGTAAGTGGGGAAAGGAATTCCGGTAGGTCACATCATATATCGATAAGAAAATATTTTTAAAATGTTTCCTTTCCCCCACCCCCCTTTTTTTTTTTACTTCAGAGATAATGGCTTTAAAACGAGAGCATATTTCATTCGTTGTCGGAAACATGCGATTTTTAGTAACGAAAGAATGGTTATGCAATATCTATTTAGAAATAATCGAGATTTAAATTATAAATGATTTCCTTGAATTTTTTGGATTTTTATAAGGTTTGTGATTTCGTGTTAAATTTATAGTACCCTTTTACAGTTTTGAGATGTACGAATACGATAACTTACCTATTTGAATGTGTATATAAAATTATGGATGACTTTTAACATAACTTCTTTTGAAAAGCTAGACTTCTTCGAAATATGATAGCTTACTTGAATGACTTACAAAGAATTTAAGCAAACTCATACGTTGAGGAAAGTTTTAACTGTTTGAAATGTATTAAGTTACAATATGCATTTACATATTGATATAGCTTAAAAAGGAAGTAAATGAAGCATCTAATTTTTCAGCGATCAGTATACAAGAAAACTCGGAATATTTCTTGAAAATCGTTTAACTAAAATAATGCTTTTTTTTTTCCTTCAACAGTTTATGTAGTTCAATTCGGGACCGGTTTGTTGAAACATAAATATTCATCACTCCAACAATACTTATAGTTGTGTCCCCATATTTTATAATTCGCGTTAAATTTAACCTTGAGCTGAACTTTAGCTTTTCAAAAGATTGATATCGATATTTATAGTAACTCATTGAGAAGGTAATATATATTTAATTTTGCTTTCTTTTCTTCAAGCTGAATGAGACATATGAAAGCACAGTCTCCTTTTTCATTGACAGCGGTATTTCGAGTTTAGAAGGATTAAATCTAGGAAAACGTATATTCCCAACATCTCGATTGTTTTGATGGGAATGGAAGACATTTCTACTTTTAATATTTTATTTAGCATTCATTTTCTCGTTTTACGTAATATCTGCCATATTTATTGAAATATTATCCAATAAAGCTTAATTGCTAAGACCGTACTCTCTCCTCATACAATTTCTTTGGCAAGCATTTCCATGTTATAAAATGCAAATTTATGCAGTTGTTTAATCCCATGATATATATGTCTGTCCAATCAAGGAAGTGGGAAATAACTAATTTTTTGTATCTTTTTACTAAGTTATCTCTATCGTAAGCTTATTTTGTGCGTCATGTAACAAGTTTTCCTCATAATATAATAATCGATTGACGCAGTATTACAATAAGTTGTATTGATGCATATTCGATAACATTATTTCAATTTAATAAAATTTGATGGAACAGTAGTGTTTTAATAAATGAAAATGCACAATTTGTACATGAAATTTCAAAAGGAAGATTACAATGTAATGTTGATTCATTCATGTTTGAAAAGAAAAGTTGTATGTGGGAAAAATTTGTACTTTATTCTGTTGTTTATAATATCCAATCGCCGAATTGCAACATCGCGCACAGCTTTTCAAACTACGGTCAATAAGATAAGGGATTAAAAATAGTGAAACTTGATTGTTTGCTAACGTGGGGTTTCTTTACAGACTAAGTGTTGATTACTCGTAAAAATTCCGCGGTCAGAGCAGTTTTATTTTATGAAATATAAAGATTACAAAATCAGTATTTAGCATCCAAAAACTTTTTATCACAGTAATAATTTATAAACCTTAAAATAAGAGTAAGTCATGGCCTCAATGTTTTATATTATCGTGAGTTTGATGAATTTTCTGTAGATGAAAGTGCTCATGATTATTGCGAATTTATTTTACAGTGGATTGAATAACAATATTTTATTTAATATTTAGAATCTTTTAACTAAGGCCTGTATTTCATCTGTAAACAAGATGCTGTAAGAACATTACTTTTTATCACATCTTTCATTATTAAATGCATCTAAAAATAAAATTAGATCGATGCTCAGAGATTGGTAAATTTAGTTTAATTTAGTGACCGTGGTAGCCTAGTGGTCATGGCTTCGTACTCGTGATCGGCGGTTTTCGTTCAGTCGCGGGTTCGATCCTTGGCCGCCAAAGACCCGCCGTGTAGCCGGGGCTGATGCACGTTAAATCTGTCGGGCCCCAAATTCCTCCCGTTGGTGTGGTGCGGATGTTAGGAGAAGGGGGTGCCAGCTCAGGTGTCCTCCTCGCCACTTAATCGTGGTTCAAAATTGCGAGGTCCATCGCCAATAGCCCTCGTGTTGCTTCTAGTGCGATGTTAATAAAAACTAAACTGAACTAAAAAAAACTCAGTTTAATTTAAGCAGCACTATTTTCATCATTATCGAAAATAATCTGGTATTGCGCGTGAAAGGTCTATAAATAAATATATCCCCAAATTTTTCTTACGGTTGCACATCATACCATCATAAGTATATTTATAGGTATAGAATGGAGTTTGACTGGCGCCATATCGTAAAACTGGCATGACTGCCAGAAATACAGGCTTTGTTTTCATCCTGAGGAATTTATCGAATTCTGTTTATTTAGCGAATAACTTTCAACATATTTTGTGTATTAAGATCAGTTTGGTGTGCTCTCCCCCCCCCACACACACCTTTCCGATATTTTTTCCAACACTCCACCAATATATTGATGCTACTCTTGTCATTTAATTTGGGTGGTTCTTCTCATTCGAAATTTCATAAAAGTACTTTTGATTAGAATGCGTCGAAATTTTTGGAAATTAACAGATAACACATTTAAATTTTGTTGATGAATTGCAGCGATAAATTTTGCATAAAAATATTTTTATCTTTTTGCTTATCGATAGTAATGGTTGGAAACTTAAACTGTTCAGATAAGTATATCGATAGAAGTAAAAAAAAAAAAAAATTAAATTAATCTGGCTACTTGAGATAATAAAGATAATTGTTAAAGAGTCTAGTGATGTCAGCAGTCTTAACCACATAAAGCTGTGGTTAAGATTGCTGATAAAAGGGGAAGAACTGGATGAGAAATTATATTTAAACTTATTTATGGAAAACGAGTGTATAAGTAAGAAACATGTAGAAATTTGTTTGGTTTTTCTGGTGCCATGATGGATTTGAAAATCAGATTGATGTGTTTAAGTGTTACGCAAACTGCGTGTTGCACTAAAAAAGGCAAGTACTCCTTGCTTCCTGTCTCATTATGAAGACGTTTGCCTTCGTCAGTGTATTTTATGTTGTCTGGAAAGGTTCAAGCAAATTCAAGGTTCATTAAGTTTATTGACTTCTTGTACTTTACTTTTTATTAATGTTAGTAAATTTGAAAAATTCTGGCTGCTTTAATTTAAAAAATTCTTGATTGCTTTTTATTAGTGTTAGTAAATTCGAAAAATTCTGAACTATTTGCATATGTGCAGTAAAGAGACGCTTTCTTGTCCAGACTTCAGTTTTATAGACTTTTTATCTTGGAAAAAGACTCTGTTAACCTGTTTCTGGAATTTGTCTCTAGTTCCCTCCCCCTTTGGATCGTTTTAGGGTATCCTACCCAAGAGTCAAGTTACCCTATTGAAACTTGGAACGTAATTCCAGACAGAAAATTGGAACAATTTTCATGAAAGTTTGTGACGTTGTAACATCCATCCGTTTGTCATGCAGTATACTTAAAATGGAGGAACATTTCATAAATGCGCTATTTTTCACTCGAACTCTTAAATTTCAAATCCCAGTTAACGATACAATATTGGGTACGAAACATGGAACACATTTTACTCCAGAAAAAGGGGATTGATTTAGGTAGAAATGTAATATTATAAAATACGCTACTCGCTAAAAAATTACTAAGTCAGAATATAAAATTAATATTCAAACATTTAGTTATGAAAAAATGGTTCGAATTTTGGGTCCTATTCTTTAACATTATGCAATGGCAGCCTTCATACTGTCGAGTTGTAGACATATTGTGAGATGTACATGTAGTGGTTATCTTTGCTTGGAATTACAAAAATTAAAAGTGCATTATTCCGTACAATTCGGTTTAACCGTCCATATTTGGTTCCGTTGTTGCCGCTACAGAGGAGTGCTTATTTAATTAGAATTCAATTAATTCCTAAAAATTTGTGCTTTGAGCTTAAAATTCAATCGAAATGCTTGCATTTTTGCAAACGAATATAAAAGTACTTGCATTTTTTGACTTCGTGAATCGCGACCAACGATAGAAAAATTCATTGAATCAACTGGAGGACTGGACTTCTGTAGCCATGTGATCATGACCGACGAAATTCGAGTCAAAGATTTGAGTTCCAATTCCAAAGATAATAATGGTGACGATTGTATGTTCAACTTCTAATCCTGGTACGATATATAATGTGGAGGTTAGAGAACTTATGTACTAGTTCATGTGTCGCTAAATTACGAGGTTCATCGCCGATGACCCTCGTGTTATATAAAGTGATGTGAATCAGACATAATGAATCAACTGAATCCTATGTAGCTCGAATAACATAACATCGGCTTGCAATCGTATATATGGCACACGATTCAACTGAAGATTGTTAAAGGGAATAATATTAAATTCAATTGGTCCATAATCTTTTCTCGAGGCGTCTGTGGAAATTAGGAGATGCGTATCAGCTCGGGTTTCATCCTCGTGATTTTACCTACCGGTCAGAATTGACGAAATTCATTTTTTATGGTCTGCATTTTTTTTTTTTTTTTTTTTTTTTTAGTTTTGCTTTAAATTCAACTTGGCTTCAAAGTTTTCCCATGTTACAGTGTGGAAGTGTGACATGGGAGATGGTTCGCCGTGTGATTATGGCTATGATATGAAAACAAAATTATTTTAAAAATATATTCAGATAATACATTATTTTCGTATCAGTCAATGTGGCCGCGGTAACTTAATGGTCTTGGTCACGAACTCGCGGCCGTCTTTTCCATCAAGTCATAATTGGAGCCCAGATTCCATTAAAGATCTGTCGTCTAGTGGGGCTGAGGCTTGTTTAGTCTTTGCGGACTATCAAAGTTCAAAGCCCATGGTGACCGATTCACACAACAATGATCCTGATTCCATCCGTTGGCGTGAGGTGGAAGTTTGGAGAGTGAGGTGCCAAGTCAGACATAGTCTTTGTCGCTTGATTGAAGCTCAGAATTTTGAGGTCTGTCACCAATAGCCCTCGTGTTAAGTGCATCTTTAATGATCAGCCATTAAAGTCGTGATTTCAATGCTAATTCTGTGGAATTATTTTGTTCCTGAAATCTAGATTATTGTATTAATTTTAATGCTATGAAGTGCGTACGAAATAGCTAAATAATAATGCAGACTTTTGTGAAATTATATTTTCCTTCGATTTTCGAAGGTATTTTTTTTTTATATATGTTTCATTAATTTGCTAATGGGCTGTTCAGGTCTTTGAAAATATTTTTAAAAAATCGAAGAAAAAGGTATAATTTCTCTAGAACTCTTATCTTTTTGCATCTAAATATAATCTAGATTCTAGGAGTAATTCCATAGGAATTAACACAATGTTCATGAATTCCAAATAGTTGGTAGACGTGAACCTTAAACAATGTGGTTTAGAAACCCAGATAGAGAAATGTTATTTGAGAATAATCAAATATTGTTGTTCTTGGAGCTTTGGAGGGCATTTATCTGATAAATTTATCTCAAAGCGAATGTATATTTGTGTAATAAATGGTTCGAGGGGGGGGAGGAGAGAAGAGTTAAAAATATCTTTTTAGGGAAATATTGTTTCATCTATTTGCAAAATATAAAAAGAAAAAGTACAATTTCAGTAATTTTAGTTAAAAATAATGTTTGCATGAAGAGTAAAATGTATGAATTCTCATTAAAAAGCCATTTATAGTCGTAAAATAAACTGTTTAAATGGCACTGTCATATAGAAAAAGGCTACCAAGTACGATTCGAATGACATTTGCTTGCTATCACTCGTTTCGAACCGACCAACCAAGTGAAGGTTTTGTCCTGATAATTGAAGAAAGATATCAACTTTCTCAGCTGAATCAGAAATAAAACATGAGTTATGCAAATATCAGATGCATTAATGTTATAAGAAAAAACATAAAAGTAATATGCAAAATTTTTTGTTGTAAAATTATATATATATATTAGGACATATTTACAGAATTATAGACAGTAAAAAATGTATTTGACTTATTTTTCTTTCTCGCTGATCCGAAATTATCTATTTGTTTTGAAGTTTAGTGATTTTTTTTTGTTCCAAATATAAATCTTATTTTTAATTCACTGTAAAAGTATTACGAGGCTTCAATAAATTTTAAATTAAATGCTTTAATCGGACTGCAATTCCAACAGAACCCATTTTTGTTTTTCTTACCAACCTCAGTGTAACCTTCTAATCTTAACCTTTTGACCCAATTTTAACATGTAATGGGAAGCTATTTGCAAGCAGATTTCTTAACACTCAATATTGCAAAACTTCTCGCGATTTTTCACCTTATATGCTGATAAGTAATTCTGTAATAAATGTATGCCTTTCGATACTTGGAATCTTGAGTAGATATTAGTTGTTTGTCGAATCTACGCGAATAAGATGTTTTTGAAATAAATTTCTCTGTATGTTCACATAAAGAATAAGAATTGTAAAAACGTTATTTGGGATTATGTGCAAGTTATATGCATACTTTAGTGTTTTTGCTAATATAATAATCATTCTGATTTACTCAGAATGTGAATACTTCAGGATTTCTCAGTCTGTTAAAAATGTAATCTTAAGAGCATCTCAAATATGCTGTTTAGCAGTGTTTCTCAAACTGGATCATAAGTCAATTTTTAGTGTTTCGCTACAAGATTTTGAATGTATCTTTAACGATTTTCAAAATTGTGGTGCGAGCTTTAAAATCAACTTGCCACGTAGTAACACGACAAAAAAAAAGTAGCGCAATACGCATATAAGTGATTGATGTCAAATGTCTTTCCAATGTGTGAATTACTTATATTATGAACCAGCATTTTACACACGATATATCTGTCGAGTTTCCTGTTTCTCCAATCTGCGGCTTTACCTAGGGCTGTCTTCGCGCAATGATGAAGAATAGGTCCGAAATTGGAACACTTTTTCTGCTACAACAAAACCTTTGAACATTAATTTTGTATTCTGAATTTGCTATCTTTTAGAGAGCTGCATATTTTATATTACTACTCATTTCCATCTTAATCCTTTTTTTTTTCCTGATGTAAAACGTGTTCAATGTTTAGTCTCGTATACTGTAATGGTAAATGGGTTTTGAACTTCGCATGTTAAAGTGGGGGGAGGGGGTGGAATGCCACGTCATTAGAATGCTATTAAAATTTTAAGAAAACTGCTTCATAAGCGATTAAACGTGTTACAACGTCACAAACTTTCATAGAAATTGGAATAATTTTCTGTCTGGAAATGTGTTCAAAGTTTCTGATCAGAATCTTGGATATTAGACGAATGCAGCTTTGAGGTTGCGTATTCATGCACGTTATCCGACTCCACTCACCTAATCAGAAACTCCTTTTCTCTAAGAACTTTCTGTTCTGTTTCAGCTCGCATTAATTTCGAAGCGGTTATCATTTGTCTAATTCGTCGTGTTCATTTTTTTGTAATTTCTATTTAATTATGGATTATGGATAAGTGGTTAATAAAGAAGACGCCGATTGCAGACCACAGTGGTCCTTCATGGTCAAATTCTAGAAGATCGAAACGAAAACAAGTGGTATTGTGATTGTTAACATCACACTGGAAGTAAGCAACACGAGGGCTATTGACAACGGACCTCGTAATTTTGAACCTCAATACCACTTTCAAACGTCACAGTAACTCGCAGAATTTAATGAAATGTCTCTGCTGGCAGCAGAAAATCAATTTATCCAAAGATTTACCATAAGTAAATTATTTCCATAACTAGACAAGTCTTCTGATACAATGCTTGTTCCTGTTTATTTTCATTCGTTACATATGGCACAACGCATCTCATAAAGATATGTTGTTTTGTGAACAAATTATTTGAGGAACTAACGGAAATATTCAGCATTTTCAAGACTTAAAATCCTCTGTTATAGATTGTTTGAAATGTGTTGGGATATGTAAAAATGCTACACGTGCTATGTGCTTTGAAAAAAGCAGCGTTGTGACTCAGTTGCTTGGAATTAATCCAAATACATCGTGGACTCACTGCAACATTCGCATACAGACATTGGTATCAAAATCTATGCTTGGTGATTTTAAAAAAAAGTTTTGAAGATTGCTGTTAAAATAGCGAATGTGTGTGTGTGTATAATAAGTAAATTCTGGACCGTTACAATCGAGCTTAAAAGTACCGCGAATGGATAGCAGGCGACAAATTCTGCTCACAGCAATACGTTGCCCGTTACGAAGGATAGTGACTTCTTCACGGAGTTCTACATTTTTGAGCGATAAACTAATTAGAAGAATCATTCTATGATCTGAAATTTGTTTCGGAGTCCACGTATTTAGTAGACATATTCACCATGTTTATGAATTAAATTTTTACTTACAAGTTATTTGGAAGGTACAGATATATTTGAGAAACTTGACAAAATTCGAAGGTTCATCAACAAAGAACAGCTTTGAAGACGACAGATTTGAAAGTTTTGCAACATTTCAAACGTTTACAATCTAAAATATGAATGTTTCTGCTAGCATGATTATCGTGATCTCATAACATTTAAATGGTTTGGAAGAAAATTTTAATTACTTTACGGAAGAAATGAAGAATTGACGAGAGAACTGAATTGCGCAACCCATTTAAAACAAGATTATTAACCGTCGAAAGCGGATGAATTTATCGACCTATCCGAAAATACATTACTGAAATTTCATCCTAGTTTCGTAGTAAACTGACACAATTCTAGTTACTGAGTTAAGATGTTTTACTCCCTCGTACGTCTTTCGGGAATGGTTGGAATTAAAACTGTTCGAATTACAATCAAGTACATCAAAACAAGTTACAACTGTCAAACTTTTTCGTCACACTTCATTGCCATCATCAACAGCAATCGAAAACAATCGTACCTTTTCCAAAAGTGCCTTATTTAAAATTTCTTTCATAAAATTCATAATTTTTTTTTTCTTCATAAAAGTCTATTTTTGACCCATTAAATGTCTTTCAGAAAGAACTTGTGCGGATTATCTCCGAAAAAATTCAGTGCGCAAGGAATGAAGTAGATCGCTGTAGATTCAGCATCTAAAAAGTGGATCGCAATGTTAAAAAGGTTTGAGAACCCATGCTGTATAGGGTTAAGGTCTGGAGATAGTGCTAACCCGTGTGGTGACCGGGTATGAAAGAATAGTCCCACTGTAGCTCATGCATGTCGTAAGAGGAGACTTTAAATGAGTACCCAGTGTCTGAGGGATATAGCCGGGCACTCTGCTTTGGGGATTATATCAGGGGACCTCAGGGACTTGCCTTCTTTGGGTTGGAACAGGCATCATGACCCCGAAGCACCCTGGTAATATTTTTCTTTCCCATGGGGTTTACTCTTTGGTAAACACGGGTGACGCGCTCCTGGGTTACCCTAGCGATACTTCTCTATTTTCGACCCTCCTTGTCTATCATTTTTATCCCCAATTTTTATGCGTCTGGCTTTGCTCTCACTCACTGACTTTGTTTGGCGCAGCATGGCCACATCTGGCTTTTGCGCCGTTACATATCAATCGCTCATTAACATGACTCACTCGTCCATTGAATTTGCCATGACGATCATCAATCAACTTATTCAAACGTCTAGATCACAGTTGCATCTTGTTTGGCGCAGTATGGACGCATCTGGCTCTTGCGCCATAAAACTTCACCATCACCACTGGAGATAGTGTTGGTCAGTGCATCCAACGATTTTCACTTATGAAAGAGATAAACCTCATGTAAAAGAGCGTTGTCATTCATGAAAATGAAGTAAGGGTCGACTGCTTCTCCCATTAAAGTTTGCACACAAGTTTAGTACAACGCTGGGCCATTGCATTAAATTCGCTTCCAATCTACCTGCCCTTCCATAAATCTCCCGACTATTCGTCACCTCATTCATTACTTTGTCCAAACAGTTTTGGCGATTGATTTTATCTACTAGTTTTTGAAATTCATCGAATGTTGCCATTTTCCTCGTAATCGATGCTAAAAAATTTTCATTTTTGTTTGGAAGCGTTTGTTTTACCTTTCGTTCCCAGCTTTTCGAGAAATTCTAAATTTTTAAATTATCATTGTGTGATCATTGATACACTTGAACTTCTATGAAGAACTCACATCATTTGTTACGAAAACGTCCTTTATTACACGAATATTAACCCATAAAACACTTTGACCTACACTTCGATTTCTCTCTGAACTTTCAACTCCAAATAAAGCACTTCTACGATCACGAGTCTACCCCAGAGTTGTTTACAATGCTATCTATTTTGCCATCAACCTTTTTTTTTGTATGCGGAAAATTTTAATTGTCCAGTTTTTACCCCCAAAATTGGAGCCTCGACGTTTTTATGGAGCAGCCACCACACCATGCAGAAAATTTCAGTTTGTAAGCCTTGGCTTATATATAGAATTGCTGTAATGTGTTAAAACTATCTTTCAGAATACGGTGTCTCGGATAAGCAATTTTCCGGCATAGTAACTTGTGTTTTATTATCTAAATTGTATTCATAATAGATGGTACAAATTTTAAAGAAGTTTTATTTGGCGTGATCTACCGCCCTCCATGACATTTGTCTTGTGAATTTGAAATCTTGAATCTTATTTAGAAATAAAATATTCTTTAACATAATTTTTTTTAATTTGGAAATGACAAAATTTATTTCTCCAGCCTATTGGAATTTATTTTTGATAAATTTAATTTAAAAATTTGTTTATTCCTTCATCTAATTCTAAAAAAAATTTCTAAATTTAGTACCCTCGATTAGTTAAAAATAACCCAAAGGCCGGTTATTTTTACCTTTGACATTGCATTCTGCAATGAGATGCATCCAATATCTAAATCTGAATTATCAATAGGGTTAAAAAAAACAACTTGCGGATATTTTTGTCTCATTATCTGCGTGTTACTAGACAATATTCACCCAAGTCCATTTTTATGAACTTCAAGTTATGAAACGTTGCATAACATTGGACTATTTTATCGCTTGGTATCACAATTGATAAAATTTCTCTCTCTGCTCTGGCTCAAAAATTTACTTTTTATATCTACAATATTTTTTTTATTTGTTGAAGTTCTATCACCTTGAAAGAAAGAAAAAAAGGAACTGTCATTCACAATCACTAAAATTCTTAAATTAATTTCCTACCGGCTGGGTGGTTTCATCTTAGCCGCCTTAAACTTACTGAACTGCTGCCAGAAGTAAATTTTGTGTTGTTTATGATCCCAAGAGCTGACGCTGTGACCTTATCCTTCTTCTAAAGGTCGCCTAGTTTTTAAAAAGTAACGATGTTTGTTAAATTATCTCTCTTTGTGTTATTATAAACGGGTTCGAATTATAGATTTTTCCCTCTCTGGTTAAAAGGTAATCGTTGGTTCTATCAGTTAAGAGGAAAACATTCGCTTTTGGTGGAGTGAATTTTTGCTTGCTTTTTTATTTTGTTTCCCCTTCCTACCGACTTACCTTTTCGTAGCGGTAGAAAAAGCAGTCATTTCCTGTAAAGTTCTGCTTGTGACAACTGTGTATCGCAGGCTTAGGAATGAATTCGAAAAGGAAGTATTACTTTCCTCGGCCGTTTGACATTCGGAAATATTCAGGTATGGAAATGAATCGCTTTTGATTTTAATTTATGTCCAACGGAATTTGCGTTATCTTGATCTTTGTATTTTGACTGATACTTGTGTATTTTTTTTGCCGCATATTTGTGTACTAACTTTTCTCGTCTTGTTGAATTTTTTCAAATATTGGAGTTATGTTCCAAAACAGCCTAGTTTTAGTGGAAGAAAAGACCCATTTTTTTTATATCGCTGTATCTTGAATGTCCTACCTGTTGATTTTTCCCCCCCTCATTAAGTTAACTGTCAGTAGACAAAAATGTTTAAAATTTAGTCATGGAAAACCTCGAAAGTCTTTTGAAAAATTTTCTTGTGCTTAATTACGTGAATCTTACTGATCTCATTGTTCATTTTGTCATTATAGGACTTTTCCCCCCCTCCCTCTGGCAGCATTCCCCTCCCCTAATCTAATGTTTGACATTATTTTTTTAAAAAAATTAAGTAGTTTAACTGCCAGCAATTTCCTATTTGTTGAACTCTTATCCTTTATCCTCATCTTATCCCTTTTCAAGATTTTAACGTTTTGGTAACGAAAATTGCCGTTTCGAAATATACTTCTGCTACCGAATCTTCTGTGGTTTGTGATTGATAAAAAAAAAAAAAAAAAAAAAAAACTCATTTAAGTGGTAAAGTCTGTTTTTTCTTATGAGGATATTTCAGGGTCTGGCGTAGATAAATCTTTCAAAATATTGACTAATTTTAATTCTTCTGGTTAATGCATGGAGAAATCATGCTCCGTTGAATGTGTGATTTCAAGTATTAAAGGGAGATATCTACATCTCGCTAAAATTACTACCATTATTTTTTTTCTTCTGAAAGTAGACTTATGAATTTAAAATAAAGCGGCCGAATGTTCACTCTATATAATTCGACACTTCCTTTCTGGCCCTGCCTATGTTCCAGGGTAGAAAGATGAAGCGTTTTTCACTCAGGCTGACAATCTTTACTGCCATTATTTTATGCTATCAACCTCAAAGGAATAATGTAGGCTACCAATACAAAACTGTACATTTTTTGTAGTTATTTTATATATTGTCACTTTGAGTGCACTATTTTAAACAATAATACACTGCTTTTGCTGTATAAATGCGTTGTTGTAATTTTCTGTTTATTCCGGCATTTTTGGTGATCCGGCGGTGTTCTGCTCCTCTATATCTGCCGGATTACCGAGAGTACGGTACATTTTTTTATACTGTTGCGTTAATAATTATACTGTAGGCTTCTTTCTGTGCTTAAATTTTAATCTTAAGGTTTATTATTCTGGTAATGTAGTTTCGATGTATCTTTGAAACTTTTCTGCTGTGTGGTTTACTTACCATCTTTGGTAAAAGTGCGCTCCGGGATACCCTAGCGACCCTTCTCTATTTTCGACCTTCCTTGTCAACCACTTTTTTTTTTTTTTTTTCATACGTCTGGCTGACAGCTTTTCATTGTTTGGTGCAGCTTGGCCACTGCTCCATTAAAATATCACTCACTCGCATAACTTTTCCAAATTCACAGTATTTACATTTCTTGTAACATTGTACTCGTATCAAGCGTATGTGAATATATTTCTGAATTGTAAAAATGTAATTTGTTTTAATGATTTTTTTTTTTTTTTTTTTTAATCTTTCTAAAGTGGTTCGTATTTAACCGTTTGAAATTGCCTAAAACAACTTGGTATTTTGATAATTATATTGTAAAAAGGCACGCTTGCCAATTAACCAATTATCACCAATTAAGTTTACTTGGTGAGATTTGCGCGTGCGAAATGGAAAAATACCAAATAATTTAATATTGAAGTGCTGATGGAGGATTGGCAAGATTTTGGCGAAGTCTTAATGTGAAATTCCGTGCATGTCGAAAATAGGAAACGTACATATTTAGCGATAGAAATAAATCAGTGTGGACCCCCAAGGTTGGTGAAAGTGTAATTTAGCTCCAAAACTTGGCAGGATTTTGAAAAATACTAAAATTGCGATTTTTTACGGAGTAGAGCACACGCAAGACAATCTATATGTAAACAAGCGAAATGCCACTAAAATGTTCTGGATAACCATTATTACAGACAATCAATTTCCTAAAATTTTAAATTTAGATTTTCATTTTAAAAATTGAAAATTTTCTTGATATTTTACGTTTAGGTTCCAAAATATAATATTGTCTTCCCAGCGAAGCGGGCTGGTATCAGCTAGTTTATATATATAAAAAAAAAGTTCTAATGATCACCAATACTAACTGTACTAAATGTTAAATCTTTTAAAATAATACAATTTGCTGTAGAAAATATCAACTTCACATCAGCAAATTCACGTTAAACCATATAAAAAAAATTAAGACAGCAAAGGTACACAGTTTCTAGTTTTTTTTGTATATGAATAAAGTTTCTAGGGTTTTTTTTATATATGAATCTTTAAAAATATATATTAAAAGCATTTCAAGCTAAATAAGAAAATAAATTAATTCAGGAGCATAATAAAGAATGGTTATAAAATTATTGAAAAGTGAATCGGTGTAATATTCTTTTTTCTTTTTCTTTTTTTTTTTTTTTTTTTTTGCAAAAAATCTGCATCTTGCATTTTATGTGTGTTCTAAATCCATACAGAAAAGGGATTCGAATAATACACTCGTTGATACAAATATCTCGGTAAGTTGGGTTGATTCTTCTGAATTGACTGGTTTGTGTACCCTAAATGAATGGTGCATATTCTTATTTTCATCTTATAAAGTAATTAAACTTTGAATATCTGAGCTTTGTTATCCAATGAACTTTAATTGCCAATTAAAGATCCCAAAAGTTTTATACTTTATTGAGGCGGCATTTATAGTGTGCGGCTGATGTCGAGTTTTCCAAACACGTAACACAAGGAGAATTTTAAAAATGCAATTTTCGCTCAACCTCATATTTCTTTCACTCGTGATCTCTTAGGACCGGCTGACCTTAATTTCTAGCATTCTTTCTGTCGTCGAAAAGTTCCGCCATTTATAAGTTCCACGATATCACCGATGACCATTATTGATTTTCTCTTTTTCATGAGAAGGTATGCTTTTATAGTTTGTGCTATTCCGTAAGTATTTACCTAGGAGTTAAGATCTTATTTTTAGCTTGGAAAGCATAATTGTAAGGGAATTTAGTATGAATTAAAATCCTTATTCATTACAGTATTTAATGTTGAAAATGAAGATTAAAGTGAATTAATTTTCCTTTACGCAAATTGATGAAATGAAACTTCGATCATGTTTTTGAATAGTTTTTATAAATGGAAAACATTAAATATTAAAAATAAAAGGGTTTGTTAAAATTGTCTTTACAAAAACATTTTTAATGACTCCGAAGCCCCCGAGTGATCTTTTTCTTTCCTATGGGGTTTACTGTCTTTGATAAACACGGGTGACGCGCCTCCGGGGATACCTTAGCGACTCTTCTATATTTTCGATCCTCATTGTCAACTGATTTTTTTCCCCCAATTTCTTCAAACGTCTAGATCTCAGCTTTGCCTTTTTTTGGCGCAGCATAACCACATCTGGTTCTTGCGCCATTAAAATACTATCATTCATTCGCTTACTGTAATATCTTATTTGGAAGGCAAATTGGGTTGTGGTTGGCCCGGTGCTTATGAGATATTCAAGGCAAGTCGCGTTCGGCTTGATTCGTTGAAAACCTGTCGTGGAATTATGAGGGCTGCTACATGTTAATTAAAACTAGTGTTTAACGTTCTTACCTGGAGAAATGTGAAAGTTCGTTGAATGAAGTATTGTCTCAGGCATTTAACCATGGTTGAGTATCATTCGAAAGCCAAAAGCTCTTGCAGTTCAAGTAGTCACGGTAACCAGTGATCATGATCGCAGACTTGTTTTCGTCGAGTCGTGGGTTCGAGTCCTAATGCCACTTAAGACCGGCCGTGTAGCGGGGATGATGCACCTAAAATCTTGATGCCAATGAGAGGCTCAAAGCCCTCCTGTTGGCGTGATGTGGAATTAAGGAGAAGGAGTTGCAGCTCAGGTATCGTCCTCGTCACTTTAATGAGGTCCGTCGCCATTAGCCTCGTGTTGCTTCGGACGTCAATGAAATCAACCAACCAAATCTTATGGGTGTGGTGTGCAAGATTGGAGAGAGAGGGGCCAATTCAGGTGTCATTCTCTTTGCCAACAGCCCTCTTGTTGCTTCTCTGTGTGACATAAATAACAATCAACTCAAAACTAAAGCAGCTCTAGAGCTAAATATATTTAAAATCAACCCAACATTCTTAATATTGTGATGTTATATTTATAGACTGTTGGATAAATCTTAATTGTGTATACTTTGCGTTAAATTCCAAAGGAAGAAAGAAATCATTGAGCTTAAATGTTTCATTTGAAGCATGGGCCACGGTAGCCTAGTGGTCAAGGTTGTGGATCCTTGGCCGCCAAAGACCCGCCGTGTAGCCGGGGCTTATGCACGTTAAATCTGTTCGGGGCCCAAAGTCCTCCCTTTGGCGTGGTGTGGATGTTAGGAGAGGGGGGGTACCAACTCAGGTGTCGTCCTCGTCACTTGACCGTGGTTCAAAATTACGAGGTCCGTCGCCAATAGCCCTCGGGTTGCTTCTAGTGCGGCGTTAATGAAAACTAGAAACTGAACTTCATTTGAAGCATTGAAGCCAAAATAGAGATAATTTACTATTATGTTCAAAAATATATATGTATGGCTTTCAAACTTGCCTTTCTTTATCTTTTGAACACAATTGCTCTCGCGTATATTTTTTTTCCCGTTATAGAGGCAAAAGAGCAATTTTATGAAGTAATTGATATCTTGAAATGTTACATACATCAAATGTTTAAACATCAATGATTCAAAATAAAAGTGGTTAGCAAATATAGCAATTTATGTTATTCATCTATAATTCCTAAAAATTTATTAATAAAATATTGAATACCACAACATAACATTTGTAATTGTGCATTAGTAAAAACTAATTATATTGAGTTATGTAGGTCTTAAAACATTAACGTAAAGTTAATTTATCGCTATTATTGCTTATGACTAGAATTTCAGATAATATTGCTTATGACTAGACTTTTATATACAGATTCGAATTCTGGACCTGTAAAATATTGTAAGGCTCAAACTCTTGTGGAAATTTTTACAGGCTTTATTTTTTAAAAAAAATAGTGTTTTGTTTGAACTTAAAAGCTTATAAGTTCAGTTTATCAAAAGCATTAAGTATCAAAAATTCAGAAGTAAAGTTCAACTTATTTAAAATTTCAGATTACGTTTTTAATGTTTTCAGTCACCTTCAAAGTAGCCTTTTTTGGCATATCTGGCTAATAATTTACCTGTTTTGTGAATATAATGAAAATAACTTTTTTTTTATCCTCCACAAAAATATTTAATCTATTTAAAATCATTTAATAACTAACAACTAATGTATATACTTTTAAAATATTTTCACTTTTTAACCCATTCTTACTTTAACTGTTTGATGATTTTTCCCCTATTGCATGAAAATAGCAACATGTGTAATCACAAATTTTGAGGAATTAAAAAAAAACATTTTGAAAAAGGTAATACCAAGTATTAACAAAATAGTATAAATTAACAATTTATTACCATTCAGTATTAATAGAAATTCGGTCATTTATTTGATGTGATAATGATGTCTAAAACACCTTAACTCATTTCTAATTTCTTCTATTGATAAGAATTGCATTAAGTGTGTGTGTGTGTTTAAGCTGCTCTTTCTAACATAGAGAATTTGTGTAAATGTGCTTGTTAATAATAATGCTTAAACTTGACTGTGCTAAATTTTAAACATAAGTCATGAAAATCAGATTTAATAAGTAGATTTTGGGACACAAATGTGGGAATGATTATACTGCTTAATGTAATGAACAGTGATGGAATTCAACGTTTCTGATATAAATCTTTTGATCATTTATCATGTTTCTTTGTAGACTAAGTGCAGATCCATTGCATAATTGATTTTATTTGTATCACTTCTCAAATTGATATAGGATACTTTGTCAAGCATAATTTAAATGGCATCCTAGATATAAGTGTCATAAACAATTTTTATTAAAAATTGTAAGATTTTTAGAATCTGAATTTAGCAGATGCTTTATCAAAATTGAATTTGATATTTTTTTTATTAAAAAAATTGTCAAAAGAATAGTATTTATTCAATATTTAAAGAATTGCAAGTTTTTTAAAAACTCAAACATCACACTTCTTTCAAGAATATAATTTAAATAAAATTAAGATAATTAAAAAATGCCTAAATCTTAATCATTCCTGTCATTCAAAGTGTATTCAAAAATGTGAATGTGTGTGTATGCACACTAATTAAAAAATATTTTTGTTTGCAGAAGTATTTTAAAACAAGGTTGCAAAAGGGGAAAAATTAATTAGCACATTCTTTTTTCAGCTACAATATTTGTAATTCTTTTATTTTCAATTATAAAAAATATTTGCATTAATATTATTTTGAATGTTGTGAAAATATCAATTTATTGATTTAATATTTAAGTTTTAAATGTTAAATGAAGACTGAAAATTTTGTGTTTTATGAATTAAAAATATAATAACTTAATTTTTATTATTAGGGGATCGTACTAATTATGTTAACTTGCCACATGTTATTGCTATGGTTGGCTTGCCTGCAAGAGGGAAGACGTACATCGCTAAAAAGTTAACTCATTATTTAAATTGGATTGGCATCAAAACGAAAGGTAAGAAAATATTAACTTAGATTTTGGTGAGTTCTGTTTATTGTATGCATACACTTATTTGAAAAAAATTAAGTAAGCATATTAATTTAAGGAAATTATACATGTGTCTACTAACAACAAAACTTGGCGACTTACTAGATAGGTTGAAAAACGTGCGTGACTTAAGCATTGAGAATGCTTAGGGTTACCTTGACCTAAATCGCCAATTATCGCTCCCAAAAGTCGCCAATCGCTTAGGAGACACCCTATTCCTGATTTGAACCAGCAGTATCATATACAAATCAACTTTGCAATATCAAGTACTAGAAAACGGGTGTAAGTGGTGAAATTGTAATTTCACCAAAGTTTCTCATGTTAGCAGTCTCATTCGTAAAGCACAATTATTCAAAGTTTAAGAAGAAAAAGTGATTGTGGTATTTCCACTCAATCAACATAATTTACCAAAATTCATGTCTTGGCTACTTTTTGAGGGATGTTTTTGTGGGGGGGGGGGCCTCTATTCTGAAGAAATAATGTTAAACATAGATAGGGGCAAGATCATCCACCTATTATCACAATTACTGACAAACTGTATTTGAACTCCTAACACCTCATCAATATAGAACAATCGATCTTATTTGGTTGCAAAGAGTGTTTTTATCAGCAACAAGATAAATGTCAAGTCAAATAATCCAAACAAAGGCTTTATCAAAGTGGCCTCTAAACATTGAAATTAATAGTGTATTCTTTTAATTTGTAGCTATGGTGTTGTAATGGTTAGCATTTTAGGTTTGATTCTCAGTGGCTTCAGTTTGAATAACTGGTTGTTCATTCCCCAGAGGTTGATAAATGAGTACCAAGCTCGCTTTAGAAGTTAACTGAGAGTCCAGCGTCAGACTATACACTCGACCTTGACAATAGCTAGTAATTAGTGCCCCAGCCCCAAAGATTACAGAAACTGAGATAAGCATCGCCTGTTGGGCCTCTTAGTCTGAGGCGAACTATATCTTAAAGAACTGCAGAAGATGAACTGCTTAATATCTAGATTTAATGTAACTGGTTTTTTTTTGTTTTTTGGTTGTGGTATTAAAGCCAAGATTGTAGAATAAGCCTTAAGGTACAACACCAATTTTACAAATCCAATAACCACCAAAGTATATTTTAAAGTAAAAATTTAATCATGAGGCAAGGCTTAAACTGTAGCACTCTCTCGGTGTTCACAATCTAGCATTACATCAATCGAGCATTGTTCACCTACGAGTACCACTCAGGAGTACCATAACCAACATGTACTGGTATGGAAAGAAGACTCGAAATAAGCCTGCTGTCATATGTAAAAAATCATTCCACAGAAGAAATAGAATTGATTATCTGGAATTGGTATACATAGACATGTACATCCACCAGAACTGAAGTTTGACCCAGAATTATTCAGATGAGATTATAAAGTCTCGATGCATCCATATGCAGCATTTGAAATTTCTTTCTTTCGGCAATGGCTGTTGTGGCATAGTGGCAAATATTTCGATCCATCCATTTCATATAAAAAATCTTTTGTTAGCAAGTTCTTTGGTACACACATAATTACATCAGAAATCATCCTACAGACAACCATTCCTGCTATCACCGACATCTCATCTGCCAAATTGTCTGGGCTGCTTCATATATTCCTGCTTCTGCAAGAAGCAGTGACGTCAATTGAGTACATTCCAATAATAAAGTAACAAAAAAAAAATTAAAATGAAAACATGGAGTATACAAGCCATCACGTCACACAATTATCACGAATTTCTTACTTTATATAGGAAATTTATCGTATCAGAATTAAGATATTGATGCGAGAAAAATAGTCAGTGCTTCAGTAGGGTCGAATCTCTGCTGCTCTTCTTATTTAGAATTCTCTCTGAATTCTTTTCCTCTAAAAGCTGTTTATTACTCTGAAATAGTTATCTATCTCTCATTAGCTATTTATTACTCTAAAATAACCTTTTTACTCATACTCTAAATGAAGAAACTAATTTACCAACAATAAGTGCCGTTTTTATAATATGAAAAAAACAAAGTTACAATAATACTAAAACATATTTTGTCCCAACGCAAACAAAAAAGGCAATGTTGTCATTCCTGAAACATAAACTGTATAAAACATAGATAATATGAATAAATAATGAATTACAAAACCTATACAGTAAAGAAAACGATTATATGATCAACCTCTTGAAGCTCGTGTAATATTACTCAGAAGCTGCAGTTAGAAAAATGTAAACAAAAATATTAGTCAAAATATTGTTCACTTCCATTTGATTAGACAAAACAATTAGAGGAATAATTAAAGGACAAAATTATGAGTGTAAATATTAGCTGTCTGAACATAATCTTCAAGACCTCTGTGTGACATAAAGAGAGGGAAATTAAAGGTTTAAATTTCTTTCTCTCAAAAAGGGTCCACATATTATCTTCTAGGTCACGGTAGATGATTAGATGTTTCGGTCTTGTATCATATACACTGATGCAAATTATGGCTGGGAGCCAAAAAGAAATTAACGGATTCTTTTTGGCTAATTCAACTATAATGTAAGAAAATGAAATTAGGATTTTTACATGTTTAAAATTGATGAAACAAATTTTATGATGCACAATAGATTTTCTGTTAATATGTATAAAAGTCTTGAATTCTTTGAAATTGATTAGTTATTAAGTTATTTTTTTAAAATTATGTACCAAAGGAATCCAAAATTTTGAGACAGTTAATATATCAATTGTTAAAATTATTGATGCCCAAGGAATGGAAATCTTATTTTGTCAAATTGCATACAATACTATAGAGAAGGAGGCGATGTGTGTTGCATCTAATATTACTATTATCTTAGAAATCCATGCAGAGTATTGTGTGGAAATTTAAAGATCAACTGCTCTTGTCATTTTACTATGGTTTTTAATAACAAAATCTTCCAAAATTGGGTTTTTTTTTTTTTTTTTTTTTTTTTAAAAAATTTTAAAATTTTTTTTTTTTTTTTTTTTTTTTTTTTTTTTAAATCTAGTTCTAATTTGAGGTTTGTTCTAATTTTTAAATGTCCTTTTAAGTAAAAAAAAAATGCTTGCCTATCTCCATTTCTTATTATTTATAACTTAATTTCAGTCTTTAATGTTGGTGAATATCGAAGATTAGCAACTGAAGCATATAAGAGTCATGATTTCTTCCGTCCTGACAATGCAGCTGCCATGGCGATTAGAAAGTAAGAATAGTGCATCTTTAATTTTATTAAAGGTTTTTTTTTTATATATATATATTTAAAGGTTCTATGAACATGTAAATTTTGTATGTATGATGATTCTCATAAATTTGAGTTATTTTAAAATCTTAATATTTGTAAAAAGAAAGTTAGTGGTATTGACCATTGAACATTTTAATGCCCTCTTAGAAAATGACATGTAGGTTTTTTTTTAATGAATCTGTTATAAATGAGGCAAGAAGAGCAAAATTTCCAAGTTTCCCATTATTTTAGAATTAAGTATAACAATCGAGAACTAGTTAGGGGGCTGCAAGTATACTATTAAAAAATATTTTATATGTACTCCTTTTCACACAAAATAATATGACATTCTGCAGGAAGGTGATCTGCTATTCGATATTGTTCTCATGGGCTTGCCATTTTTAAGATACCCCTGACCTCAAGGTCTCCTAGTGATCTTTTTTTTTCTCATGGGGTTTACAGTCTCTGATATACATGGGTCACTTGCTCCTGGGATACCTATTTTTGACCCTTGTCAATGAATTTTTCTTTTTTAACATCTAGATCAGTTACATTTTGTTTGGCTCACTTTAGCTAATCTGACTCCTAACACCATTAAGCTCCACCATCATTTACACTACTCAGGATTGTTACTAGTTTTTAAAATAATAATAATAATAAAAAAATAATAAAAAAAAAACCTGGTTGCAGATATTTAAATAGCTCCGTGATTTGTCAATCAGTTTGACAAGATACAGTAAAAATGCTTACTGTCTGTTTGTAAAACATACAGGATGATACTTAGAATAAAAGCCATGCCTTTCCAAGCTATGGAAACATGCTTGAAAAGTTTTAAGGCATTTTTTTCTCAGGATAATTTTGAACTCATAAATAATTTGACATTTTTGAAAATGCTATAATTATATATGAAATTATGTTGCTGATATGAGGCTTTCAAGTTGTGTATTTTACTTCTTAACCAATGTTCACTTATTCCTTAAATTTAAAAAAAAAAAAATTAAACAGGCCTTTTATATTGATGATAGGGAATTGAAAATATGTCTTGATCCAACTTTTATTGAAATATTTTTTTACAATCACAGAAATTAGTTTTAAATTTAGATGTGTTATTTAAATGTTTGCAAACTCATATACTGCAGTGTTCCATTCAAGCCACTTATATCAGTCTTGTTTCAACTTAAGTCCCATTATGTTGAATAATTGTGGATGCTACACTTCAGATTGAATTGTGCCTCAGTATTGCCCTGTGGCACTAATGTTAGGAGAGGGAGGTACTAGATGAAGTCTCATTCTTATCACTTAACCATAGTTCAAAATTTTAATCATTCATCAATAGCCCTCTTGTTGTGTAGTATATTTATTCTGAATATACAAAATTTTATCTGCTCATATATGTATAAGCAGTCACTGTTATCTATTGTGCATTGTTAAAGTATTAGAATAAATATTTTAATTTAGTATTAATAGATGAGACTTTTTGATCATGAAAAAATTCTTTAACTTTACATCACATGTAAAATTGAAAAAGACTTTTAATCAAAGTTGGAATTGTGAAATTTTTGTATATATATAAGGATTTTATTACTTAAATCTGGAAGTTCAGAGAATTTATTAAGGATATATATATTACTGATGTTATAAAACAGTACGTTAAGCAACTTTTTAATATTCTATTTAAATCTGTAGTTATGTAATGATTTATCAATTTCCTTCTATTTTTTTACATATATGTTCTCTTTTGCAGTAAATGTGCCCTTGAAGCTTTGGAAGATGTTTGCACATGGTTGACAAATGAGGGAGAAGTTGCGGTATGATATCATAAATGAAATTTGTATTATTTGAAATTTTTATGAACATTTTTAATTTGGAACAATTTTTTTATACATTTTTTAGTTTGTTTTGAATTCTGTTCTGCTGAAATAAAATTGTGCAGTTACAGGCTTTTAGGAAATGTATTACTATAAAGACAGTTTTGTTCTTTATATATTCTATTGAATTCATTTATTTTAGGTTTATGATGCTACAAACACGACACATGACAGACGGAAGCTAATTTATGATTTTGTTTGCGAAAAATATTGCTTCAAACTCTTTTTCATAGAATCTGTGTGTAGTGATCCTAGCATCATTGAAGTGAATATTAGAGTATGTATATGTAATTCATGCCTTGAATCAATTTGTGTACAGTTTCATGAAAAATATTTTGAATTTCTTTGTAAAACACTCTAAAATTGATTTTTGTCTACATAATTTATTTAGTGTTCAATTTTAATTAGCTTTATTCGGTATCAAATTTTTTAAAAAAATAGTTTAAAATAAGCATGCAAATTATATAGAAGAATTTGGAATATTTTTTTATGTATGACAAAATTTTTAAACTTTATTAAACATTAAAATAACTTCCTATTATGTTAAGTTTTCTGTTCAAGAGAGAATGTGTGTTTATTTGTTCTTTCAAGTTTGACATACAACCGGAATTTGTACATCTGTATTAAATTCTTTTATTCATTGGAACTTTGAATTCTATTGGATGTTTTTATTTGTTGAAATATTTATAAATTAACAATGTGCTTTTAAGTGAATATTTCATGTTTCTCAAATACTATAATTATAAAATGTATAAATCTGTTGTTTTTATTATTTTGTGAATTTATTAGGAAGTTAAAGTGCATAGTCCAGACTATAAAGATAGTGATAAGGAGGAAGCATTAAGAGATTTTATGCAACGGATAGAACACTATCAAAAGGCTTATCAAACTGTGGATGAACATTTGGAAGGAGCTTATTCATTTATGAAAATATTTAATGCCGGTGAAAAGGTTTTGGTTCACAGACATGAAGGTAAAGAAAAAATTTCTTTGGTCTTAATTTTTGTTTTAGAATGTTCCTTTTTCCTTGGAGTGTTAATTTTTACTGTTTTATTTTTAATTTTCCTAGGTCACATCCAAAGTAGAGTTGTATATTACTTGATGAATATTCATATATTACCTCGATCAATATACCTCACAAGGGTACTACATATTTTATTTTTCTTATTTTTAATAATAAATCTCCATAATTTTCAATTAATTTATCTTATTATATTTCAGCATGGTGAAAGTGTTTTGAATTTGAAAGGTAGAATTGGTGGTGATGCAGAATTGTCAAAAAGAGGATGGGAGGTATATTTTTTCTTGTATTTTAGGCATATTAAATTTGTCCTGCATAACATAAAGTTATTGTGTTTCATAGTTAGAAAACTGTTTTATTTATGCAAATGGTTGGATCAGTGTTTATCGCTTTAATATATATCTTTAGTGTGGTTTAATATAGAAATTTTAAAATGGTTACATTTTCCATGAATCATATGGAATCAATTTTGGAATATAAATCCTGTAATTATTTGATTTCCTTATAGGGATGTTTCATAAAAAAAAAATATTAAAATGTCGATTTTAGTTCTGACTCAAGAAAATTAAGTGATGAAGAATTTCATATATGTAACTTTTCTACTGAGAAATTTATACCAATCCTTTTCCAAATAATTTTTGATACATATAATGAGTAAAATGCATTTCCCCCTCTAATTCAAACTTCCAATGTCATTATTTTAATTATATTTAAAAATATATCAATTTCTAACATTGCAAACAATTACGGTATTTATCTCCAGTTCTCGGGTTTTTTTTTTTTTTAAATATTTATAAAAATATCAATAAGTTATGTTGTAACTTTTCTTATTTAGTATACCCAAGCTTTGGCTCGCTTTATTCAAGAACAGAATATTCCACGATTGCGTGTTTGGACAAGTCAGCTTCAAAGAACCATACAAACAGCTGCTGCTATTGATGCACCTCAAGAACGATGGAAGGCTTTGAATGAAATTGATGCAGTGAGTTTACTAATTTTTGCTGATTATTTTAAGTAGTGTATCTTTAAAAGTTGTATCTACTATAACTTAAGTATAATTTATGTCTACATTGTTTGTAGGGTATCTGTGAAGAAATGACTTATGAAGAAATTCAAGAGCAATACCCAGAAGACTTTGCTGCTCGTGATCAGGATAAATTTCATTATAGATATCCTAGAGGTGAAGTAAGTGCTCCTGCAAATTTTGCTGTTTAATTTGCGTATATAATGAAGAATTGTTTCTAATGTAGCATTTGAAATGATAGCTTTTTATCCTTATTGTTTAATTTTTTTAAAAAGTATTGAGTACTACATGAATTACTTAAATTGATAATGGCATTTTCCAATTATATTTGTTATTGAATTATATGCATCATATTTTGTTTGAAAAAATGTATAAACTAATGGAGTATTTTTTGATTTTAATAATAGTAATGAAATGAGTTTTGTAATCATCAATTAATAGTTGTATTTATATTTAAAAACCTATGGAATTATGGAAAACATTTTTTTTTTTTTTTTCAAAGCTCTTTGAGTTCTAAAAAAATATACAATTAAAATTTTTCAAAAAAGAAAAAAGAAAGTAATTAAACAGTAAATTTTTGTCTAAAATACTTTGCCTTTTATAATATCATAATTTATTCTGTAAATTAATGAAAAATACTAGTACAAGCTTTAAAAAGTTGAAAAATAAACAGACTGCAGGCTCAATATTGACATAATTTCTTTAAATAAGCTAAATTCTTTGAAATACTTTTTAGGGCAACTGTACAGCAAACTTCTTTCTTTGAATTAAAATATTACATTTAAATTTAAGTTGTTTTTGCATAACTTAATATCTTTTAATCATGTTAAAATATAGAATATTTTAGCCAGAACCCAAAGCATTGGTGTTTTTATTTGATTTTAATACTTTATTTGTTATATGTTAGTATGTGTGTATAATGTTTGAGCTATTTTCTAAAGCTTTTCTAATTTGCATAAATACATAATTTTCGTATTACTTGTTTGAAGGATATCTAGTTTTAAAGAAGTAAGTTTAATGAGAAATCAGTGTAAAATCTCTTCAAAATAGTATATTATTTTTAGACTTAAAAATCAAAACAAATCTTGCTTCTTTCTGGGTATTTTTGCAGTTTAGTTCATATTGTTGTACAATTTTTTTAGTCGTATGAAGATCTTGTTGCAAGATTAGAGCCTGTGATAATGGTAAGTTTCTAAACATCTAAAAATTATTTTTCTTTTTACATATTTCAATGTGGATATTTTTGTGAAGAATAAAATCTAAAGGATTTTTTAAATTCAATTTCTTTTTTATTTATTCAGGAACTTGAAAGACAAGAAAATGTTTTAGTTGTTGGTCACCAGGCTGTTTTGAGATGTCTTTTAGCTTACTTTTTAGATAAAAATTCAGGTAAATTTCAGTGATAAGTTTGTGTTGTTTTAAGTTTATTTTAAACAGTTTATTGGTAATTAAGATTTATGGCTTTATGTAATTGCTCTTCCATTTAATTTACAATTATAGGAAGGATAGTTCAATAAGGCTATATAAAGCTGCTTATGTCCTTAAGAAAAATCTTGCAGTAATGTTTTTTAAAACATGGTCTTTTTTTTTTTCTTTGCTTTCTAAAGTCATCTTACTGTGATGTAATAACTTGAAAGATTTCTTGCCATTATTATTATTCAAATAATTTATAAGAAACATATCATTGTAATTTTAAATGAATAGGCACTATCAATGCTTCAGTATCATTGATATGTCTGCAATGTTGTATTTTTTTCCAATCTAAGTGCACTGTTCATAAAAAAAAACGCAATTTGAGATTTCTGTAAAATGAGAATCAATACTGTAAATGTAGTTTTGTGAATTGCTATAAATTTTTGCAGATTTTCATCTTAATAATTTTTATCTGTATTTTAATAGCTTGTGCAATCTTGTACAAAAGTAATTTAATCATATCTTAACATAAAAACTACATATTTTTTAATCTCAATTTTATTCGTTTTGAAATAATTAATAAATTCTTATGTCTTATTGCTACTTAGTATAATTGGCAGCAGCTATTTCCTTCGTTCAAAAAGAATGTACCAAGAGAATAAAATATTATTCCAAAACTTTTTAGTTAAGCATATAGATAGAAGTTGATTTTTATAACTAAAATGGGGTAACTTTAAATGAAGTCAATCTAAATAAAAAAGAACTTAAATTATCTTTTATTTGTATTATGCAATTTTGATATGTTCAACTAATAAATATTATATATGTAAAGAAAAATTTTCTGCTGAATCTTCTGTAGTGTATATTCCAACACCTTTAATTTTTTTTAGAAGAGTTGCCATATTTAAGGGTTCCATTGCATACTGTCATTAAACTCACTCCAGTTGCTTATGGTTGTGAAATGGAATTGTTCAAACTTCCAATTGATGCTGTTGATACCCATAGGGAGAAACCCAAGGTATGCTTAGTGTATTTGAAATCTAAATTGTAACTGAAATTAACAAGGCTGTTACAGAAAAAAGTGTAACCTCAAAATAAAATCTTAAAATGAGATGAATTAAAATTTTTATGAAGAGAAAGCTTTATATAGAATCATTTGAAATGTTTCTGTGTGGGGAAAAATATGTAATTCAATATTTTTTTAAAAATGATTAATATTTAAGTGAACAATTAATGAAGTTTTTAGTGAAGTTATTGAAATGTGAAATAAAAATGTATACTAGGAATGCTAACACACATGCACATTAGCTTGTATTAGAAAAGTTTTCTATTTTATTGGAAGTATTCAAATTTTAAGGATAGCAAGTTTCACATAAATGCTTCTGATTCTTTTTGAATTAAGAACTATTTGTTTTTCCTAGGTTAGCATCTCATTATTAGATTTATGAACTAAGTAACTTTAAGTTATTTTGTTTAATATTTAAAATTTTTATTTTTAATATAAACATTTCAATAATCAATTTAATAATCAAATAATTTTCAAGTACTTGTAATATTATAGGAATAAATGCATTTAAAATATATATTGCTTATGTAGTCATTCATTTTAACAAATGTATTATAATCCTTATTTGCTTTTGTGATTTCAAGTGTAACACCCAAAGTATTATTTTTTTTCTGTGATAATGTAAAATCTTATTTTGTAATTTTTTAATAATGATTAATTTATTAAAATCATTTTATATTCATATGTATTTTAGTGATTTGAATGTAAACTTTTATATGTTTGCTTTTTTTACTTGATTGTTTTGCAGTTGTACAATTTTTTGAAATGTTGTATCTGTTCTTTTTTAATATGTGGAATAAATGTTTTGTGTTTTTTTCTTCTTCTGATTATGTAATGATTGTTATAAATTGTTTTTGACGTAATGTTTTTATTTTAATTGTTAAACTCCTCTGTAATTTAAACACAATAAAGCTTTTTCTTTGTGATGTCTGCTTTGCATGCTTGTGTGTTTGTCTCTTCTGTTTTGTATTGTATCACTGCAGCTATAAGCACACAGATTAGATACATCTTTTAACAATTTTTAATAATTTATACTTTAATTTGCTCATTTTTAAAATTAAATCAAATTCACTGTTTTTTAATTTGTTAATAAAATCTCATCTTGTGTTACTTTTTTCCTATTTTTAAGAAGCCACATTTTCATTGGAATATGAAGTTTTTTTAAGTGTAATATATTGCTATTTTTTACTAAAATTTATTCCTTTTTAACCATTTTTAATAATTTTTTTTAATTTTCAGTTTACATTAAATGTTCATTGTTATGGCAGTTAACCAATAGCTTTTTTAATGTTTAATGTTGTGTAATACTTATATTCAAAATTAGAGATCCAATACTTTTCAGGAATTTTTAGTATTTTTTAAAACTTTTGTTTTGAAACCTGATTTTTCTGATTAACAATTTTTAGACAAGTATAAAGACGGTCTTATTGTACAATTTTAATGCATCTCAACATTTTGAAATGTCTAAATTTTTCATTTTAAGAAATGGAAAGTTTGTTTCCCATTGTATTTTGTTCAGACTATTTATATTGACATACTTCAGAAATTGCTTCATTATCCATAATTTCAGTTTCAGCTAGCTATTTGCATCTATGCATTAGATTGTATTTGATTTTGAATTTTGTGCATACACTTAATGGATAAAATATTGAAATTTCCTTAACTAGTAAGCTTGTATTTCAGAGAAATTTTCTTTTATAATTTCATAGAATCTTTTAATGTGCTTCATAAAATTGTCACATAATTCTTTCAACATCACTATTGCAATTTATTAAAATTTAACTGAATCCATCTCAATACATTCTTATGATTATGTATCTGAAAGTTTTAAGACATTTTGTTTTCAGAAAAGGAAATTAATGATTTTTTTTTTTTTTTTTGATATCTTGAAATATCATTGAGTAGAATAATGGATACATGCAAGTTAAATCTGACTGGAACATTGATATCAAATGATATAAAACAATGAGGTCTATAATCAAATTTTTCTTTCATTTAATTATAGATGAAAATAAAGTGTATTAAATTAAGGCATTGACAAAAAAAAATTGCCACATTTGCTGATTTACGAATAAAGTTTTATTACATTGACTTTGAAAGCAAATAATGCTTTTATTTAAAAAAATTTCACTTCTAAATTATAGTAAGTTGATAAAAATTTATGAATAAAAGAACATGTCTTAGTTAAAATTTCATTCAAGTGCAACATTTTAATGTTTGTCTTGATCAAATTCAACTGAAAATTTGATCATCCCTCACTTAAAAATTGTTTTGCAGAATTTTGTCAGGAGGGCACTTACATGTATTGTGAAATCATTTGAAAAGCTATTTATAGAATATTTAATGCAATCGGATAATTACATATGAAAATCATTTGTCAAGTATTTTTGGTCCTAATATGGGGCAATGTTTTCTTTGAAAAGGTTAACATTAAGACTGAATATTCTTTCATTAAAAAAATTGCATCTGAATAACCAAGTTTTCTTTAAGTGTATCATACAAATATTAATAAAAGTTGTTATAGCAGTTGTAAACTATGTTCCACTACAGTCCTTTTTCAAGGAACAGGACTATTTTCATTTGGATTTGATATAAATTTTGCTTCTGTTCAAAAATTAATTTATTTTGAATTCAATCGCTAAGAAACAATTTTAGCAATTCGAATTAAATTTTGCTGCTGCCACTATTACCTTTTATGAGTGTTTGAACAGTCCCTCTGTTGACTTGCAAATATACCCCAACCAACAGAGTCGGGAAAGAATTTTTATTAGGGCTATAGTTAATATAAATTTTTATTCTCTTTGTTTTTGGTTAGCTGTTTGCTTTATATTTTTTTTCCTAGGCAAGAAAACTTTGTTGCTGATAGACTAAATATTTTAGTTTTGTTTTTCCTGCCAATTTTGCAATTTACATATGTTCTTTATGTTTGAGTGTTGCTAGTTGTGATTTATGTGCAAAATGATTTTATTAGATTCAGAGGTAATTTGTGCAATGAGTTATATTCAAGCAGTAGTACTAGAGTAGGATATGCTATTATTGATATTGGAGTTATCTCTGTGGTGGCTGATATTGATTATATTCGGTGTAGATTTGAATTGCCTTTCTTCAAAAGTCTGCAAACATGTTTTGTGAACTAAAGCTGGATAAGAATTTATTCTGGGTTCTGTTTGTAGGCACTTTTATTTTCTCTGCTCTTTTGACATTGGAGGAAACCATCATGTAATAGTCTTGGAGGTGATAGAAAATACGAGATTCAGTTGTAACTTAAGTTAGAAACACATTTCTTAAATGTTATGAAATTACATTTAATTATCTTCACCCATTTTAATACTTCTGGATATTTTTTAAAATATGCATTTCTTCTTCATATTAAGAAATTTTTGGATGACAGTATGCATTAGGCTTTACTTGTTTCATTGCATTTATTTTTTGAAAACATTATCCATATAACTTTCATGCTATCAATTTACACAATTGCTTTGAGCTTGCTTTCTTTGCATTATTCTTGCTAGAGGATTCATATGTAATATCAATTACTTAACTGCATTTTTCATTGTTAAATAAGTGAAAATTAAAAGTTTCACGTATTATGAATGGAAACCAATTTCGATTTGGGAAGCAATTGTAATATTACTTTTCTTAAAAAAATAAATTTTTGGTTTTCCTCACAAATAAGATTATCAATAAGTAACACTGTAAGTGTATGTATGTGTTTATAAAAAGAACAGTTTAAAATAAATCTATACTTAGAGCAATACTTTCATATATTATGCTATTTTAAAAAAACTGAACAAATTTAAGTATGTGTGAATAATTTACCAAATTTAAACAGCTGTGGAAATTGTTTCGTATTTGCTCTGTTTTCCTTTGTTCATTTCTCCTTTTTTTTTCTGTGAATATGTATTTTGTGAAATTTTCCCTTTTTGAGCTAATATTTACAAATCCTATTATTTTTAAAGTTGTGAATTAAATTACACACATGGATAGGAGGAAAAAACATTTTATTTACATATGTTTCATGACTAATTATTTTTAGGAGAAACATTTGCGCCTAATTCTTTAAATTTCGAAAACAAGTTTTGCAGCTAAACGAATCGAATAGCTGTGGCTCTTGAGTTTTTTTATAATTTTAGATTATTTTGTAGAATTCCGACCAGCAAACATACAAGGAGAATGGATGTTCTTCACCGAGAACTATGCTGATGAAGTAGAATGTAAGTCATAGTTACTCGCTTAAGAAACCTGATTTTTCTCCCCCTTTTGCTAACTATGCTGGCTATTTTAATTTATTCAAATGTAAACTTTTATGCTTAATATAGTTCACGCTTTTAATCATCAGATTACGTATTAACTATGCAGATCATGAATTGTTACTTATAAATCACTTAAGTTTCCAAATTTATAATGCACTTATGTTCTTAAAGATCATTATATTTTTTAAATATTTAAATGAATTAATTTTACTAAGAAATGGAAATTTTCAATTACAATATTTAAAGTGTTTGTAATATAAAATTCATAGAAATTAAGTTTTTTTTAATTTTCTTCTGTCACAACAAGGTATAAAGTCTAACTTTTTTTCAATTTAATTGGTTTTTTTTTTTTTTTTTTGTAATATGCAATTGTTCACTGATTTTTAAATAAAATTTTGGACCAAATCGGGAACTTTTTCCCTCGGTTTTATTTACTGTTTTTTTTTATAAGTATTATGTGCAATTTTTTATTTGTATAATTAAAATTTCTTAATTTTTTGTTCATTCTTCAGTTAATTTATTTATGTCTGTAAAGTAACCTTGTAAATTTCAGTCACTGGCACATTTTGATGTGTTGATTTTTTTTTTTTTTTCATTTATTTTTTTCAACATTTTTATTTACTTATGTATCCTGTTTTTGTAATTAATGAAATAATTTTTTTCCTTTTTGCCATTCTTTTTTTTTTGCGAGTTGCCAGACATTGCATTTAAAAATTAACTATTTACATATTTTGTAGTATACTGAATTTGTAAATTATTTTCCCTACAAATTTTTGATGTGGTTGATTTTGCAATGAATAAAAGGAGTAGTTAAACCAGAAAAATAAAGTATTTTATTCCTAAAAATTATAATCGGCTTTTTTAATGGTACTTCTGAATTTAGTCATTGTTTTTACGTTGAGTGTTTTACTAAGCAAATGAAAATGTGGTTTCTTTTGAGAAAAATACAGATTCTGTAAATGAAATTTATTTAGATTAATTTAAATATTGTGTCCTTTGTGTTTTTGTAGTAAATGCACTAATTCTTAATTGCTGTTGCATGATGCATGGATTTAAATGTTTATCATTAGATATTTTGCCTTTTTGAAGTTTAAGTTATATGTTTCATTTCTTTTTATGAGACATATAATAAATGTTCAGTGATAGGATATATTTTCTTTTCTAGATTCCAGGATTCCTTGAAGATAAATTTAAATTTAAAGATATGGAAAATGACTTAGGACTTCAAGTAAAAGAATTTGAGGATAAAAAGCTATTTCTTTATGGTTCTGCAACTACAGTCTATTGATTATTTTTTGAATTTAAGCATTTGCAGAGCTTTTTTTGATTATTTCAAAAAGCTTTAGTTTACATGGAACTTTTATTAGTAATGGTTGTATAGTTTTGAAAGTTAAATATAATTTGTTTATGTATTTGAAAACTATATTTTATGAATTGTTTAATGTTTAAAAATATACTTTTTGATAGATCATTTTATTAGAGGATATTTTTTGTTACAAATTAAAAGTTCTTGGTAAATTTTATTCTTATGCTATTGATTCTTATTTAAGTTATATATTTTTATGAGAGTGTTATGCATGTTTGGCAAGGTAACTTAATTTATTCATATATAAAATACATAAGGATGAGAATTCATTGAAAATGTTGTTTCATAATCAATTACAAATTTAAAATTGTTTTAAAAGCATATTTAAAATTGTAATTATGTGCAAGAAGAATGTCTAGTCATTTTTCTAATTTAAAATAACTTTTGTTTGATGTTCGTTTTATTGTATTTATGAAATATTCTTAAGAGGAAGCTTTTTTTTTTTAATAGTATGGAATTTTTAACAGATATAGCTTGTAAATTTTTCTGTACCTTGCCTTGTAAATATTGTTTTGTTAATTTTTAAATTAAGCTTTTATTTTTTAAATGTTGGCACTTCATTTAAACAGTCTTGTAGAGGATAATGTTGTGCCATTTCTTTCTGCTATTTTCTATTGCACAAATAATTATTTTTTGAAAATTTTGTGTTTCAAATGTTTTAATGTATTATCCCACAGTAAAATTTAAATGCAATTAAATTTTAGTGAGGAAATTACTTGCTATATTGCTTTTGTCCTTTATGATTTTGAGATTTCTTTCAGTAACATTCATTTTTAAATATTTTTTTTTTTTAAATACTTGTAACTTTTTGTTAAAATGATGCTCTTATTAAGTTTGCTCTTGATTCATAAATCTTCAAGTATCTATTGAAGTCTTGGGGATTAAAAGAATTAACATTAAGAAATACTTCATAATATTATATAATATTTCTTAACAAATTAATATTTTAAATTACCAAACTTAATTATATAGTATCTAAAGATAAGTTGAATGAATAGTGAGTGATTTTTTTTTTTTTTTTTCCTAAATAAAATTTCAAGTTGTGTGATTTGTAAAAACTTGATTTTTGTTTCATTTCCAGTTCATCAAAGCATTCCTATAAATCTGTACATTAACAAAATAATGCATATTAACAAAACCTACAGAATTTATACCATTATATTGTTTCATAAAAATTTTATTCATCTTGGTATTTCTTCAAACTGTAGTTTGAGAATTGCATTCCAGTGTTTCCTTGGCATTTGGCTATAGTTTTTGAATTCTTAAAAAAAATTGTGATAAAACTGTGCCAATATGAAAGTTTTTTTTTTTTCCTAGTATCTAAAACTAAATGTGAAGTTTTTTTTTGAGTATCTGTACATTTTTGAAATGGTGCTTATTTAATTAACTATAATGGAATCGGAATATGCAGTATTTGTCAATAATATTGTTCATATTTAAGAACTTATTGTAGTAAATCTTATTTCTTAAACCAAATATCATTTAATATTTTTTGTTACATTAAACAATTTCCTGTACTTTTAAATCACAAGTTTCAAAATTACTGTTTTACTGATTGAAATATATAGCATAAAACTACTTGTTTAATTAGGAATAATAATTGCCTTTTGAGATAGCTTAGTCTATATGTTAGTTTCTAAATGTATATATAAAAATAAGTAGCCCTTGAATGTCTGGTATTTTTAACATCTAAATATTTGATAAATGTGAGTTCCATGCTGCTCTTATTTGGAAAAAGAAGTAGAACTCTAGTTTTGAAAAAAAGTTAAGATAAAAATGTGCCTATATTAAAGTATGCCATTTTGAGCTTAAAATTCTATTTTATTATTTTTAAAGTATCAATCAGCTACAGAAACAAAGAAAATTATGCAAGTAAATAATTACTATTGGTCTATTTCTGATCATTGTCATTACATTAATATTTGTGAATACCTTTATAATTTAAGTTTGTTATTTTTGCTGCATTTGATACCTAATTATATGAATGCTGATAATTATTAATGTGTACATAAAAAAAATAGTTCAATTTCTAATGGGGTATTGCAGCAATTGCATATTAGCTAAAGTATGCATATATATTTAGTTAAAGGATTTAGGTATATTTAAAATGAAGTGTATATTCATTGAATTTTTAGGTTACACTTTATTATATGTATGTTTTACCATATTCTGTTATGTAAAATTTTATGGCATCTATTTTTAAATTTTAATTTCTGTTTTTAATGTATGAATTCTTCCATTTCCGTATTTATTCAGAATATAAAGAAGAAAAACTTGTACATTACTAAGTACATATCACATTTGAAAGTTGTTTGTGTTATAAATTTATTGGTATTGCATTTATATATATGTAATATTTTTAGTTTTATACAAATATTTTAGTCCTTGATTAAAATGTTATACATAAATTATTTGTAGTGAATTCTTTTATTTGAAAAGTGTAATTTGTCTGAGTGTAAAATTTAATGTATTGATTGTCTGCTTAATGTCTGTTGTATTCTATGATTTTAATGACTTTCTGATGAGGAATGATATTAATAAATATAGTACAAATATTTATTTTTACGTAATTTAGTAGTCGGACCTTATTTCAATGTTATGCTATACTGCAATTGGTTTGAAGTAGAAGTTCCTAATTTTCTTTTTCAATGAATTTACATATTTTGTGTGAGTGTTTATGTGGATTTCTGTTTGAGCTGCAAATTAATATTAATCAGGAAAAAATATTTTGAAAAACTTCATAAATTACAAAGTTTTCTACATATTAATGAAATATTTTTATGCAATATGTGCAATTAACAGTGTATATGGTAGGCTATAGATTATGAATTATTACGTAAAAAGTCATTCAAAACAACAAAAATGTTTACTTGTTTATTTATCTTTGTGGGATATGGAGCAGCAAAGGCTATAATCCCGTTTAAAAATGTATGCTTGTTTTTTAATGATATAAAAATTGTCAAAGCAACTAAATAAAGAGCTATACCTTAATTACAGATTCAATTCTAAAAAGAAGTATACTATTTGTGAAGAGTAGTAAAATTATTTTATAATAGTAATTATAATTTTCATTCTGATAATTTTTTAAACAAAATTTAGCAAAAAAAAAACTTTGTATGAATATTTTATAGAAAATTCGAGTTGAATTTTTATTTTAAATAATATTGATCAGAATTTTAGAAAATTGACACTATTTTAATAAAGATTTCTCAAAATAAAAAATATTTAGTTATGATGATTTCTGGTCTCTTTTCTAAAAGCATGGGAAATAAAGTTAAAAGTTTGAAACAATTTAGATTTGTTCAATTTTTTTTCATTTAATACGTACGAAATGTATTTTGAGTACCAATGTTTAAAATTTGCATGACTCTTATTTAATCTATGCGAGTTTAAATTTTTGTTTTAAACATCTGTCATGATTTTTGTACTATATTTCATGGATCAAATTTTCTATTATGCATTGAAATATAAAATAATAATTGAGTGATGTACAACATTCAGTTTTTATTATATTAAACTTTTTTTTTAAACTTGTGTTTTACTTAAATATTTATTGTACTGGAAATTTTGTTTAATGATTTGTTATGATGTGTAAATTTTTAATATATTTTCCTTCTCAGTGATATTGTTAATTTTCGTTCAAATTTATTTATCTTCTAAATTTTGGTATTTATCTCTTTTGAATTATGGTAGTTTTTCTATATATATATATATAATGCCAAATATTTGTATGGTAAATGAGCATTTATTGTTGAATGTAAAATATCTTGCATTATGTATGGAATATGAAATAAAATTATTTCATTGTTTCATGTATCTTTTCATTTTTTTTTTTTTTTTATCAAACCATTCATGGGCATTACATTTTTAATGTTAAATTTATTTCTGATTACTTTATCTCTTATCTGAAAAGTGCTGGTGGTATGTCATTTTTCCCCTTGTGTTTTCTTTTTCCCCTTATACCTATCATTCCATTCTTGTTTTACTTTGTATTGAAAATTACATTAGCTTTATATTGATGTATTAAGTTTCTATTGCCTGCATATACGAATCAATGTTTCAATATTTAGTTTACGTATTTAACATGTTTTATGTATGGATTATATTAAAACCTTCAAATTGAATGTTTATTAATACATATATTTTTAAAACTTTAAAGTAGATGATTTTTAAATTTTTAGCTGTTATCGAGTCTTGTGTATATGAAGCATTTCTCTTGAAATTCTCAATTTAAAAAAATAAATGTTTAAATTTTCATTTGAAGATACCAAAAGTTCGTAAAAATAAGATTTTATAAAGGTATTAAGAACTATTATCCAGTCCAGAACTGAGTACAAATAGTATCCAGTTCCTAGAATATTTGTTTTTAATAATATGTAAAATTTTGTTTTTTTTTAAATTCAATCAATAATATAGGCTTGTTATTAATGATTTACTTTATTTCATTTTTTGTTTAAAAAAAAAAAAATCAAGGAATGCTCACTTCAACTTCAGCTGCTATTTTTACAATACCTATGAATAAAGAGAGCATTCATTTCATTTTTCTCTTCACTTCAACAGAAGAATTATCTTGGTAGTAGCAGATTGGTCCAATTCTGAATTTTCAGTTCCATTTTTTTAATTGGTCTGTTTTAATTATACAGTTTAGTGTGTAATATAACTAGTGAAAGTTAATGGATAGAAGGTTTTTAATAAAAATATAAAATTTTGAATTAAAAGTTATTAAATATTTCATTTGCATGTTTTTCATTTTTTTTAAAATTCACTGAAATTTGTTGATGAATTTTAAATTATATATATAAAAATATTTAATATTTGTGTCTTGAATGTTTTCAAATTTTTAAAATTTATTTTAGAATTGTGAACTTGAGAGATCAACTGAAGATGCACTGCAAACTGTACCTGAGCACTTATGATTAGAATAACTGGTATCGTACATACAGCTTTCATAGCCGTGCTTTTCATCGTTCCTGACCAATACAAAATCATCGAATTTTAGAAAAATTTAATCATTGTACAAATAAGTTTTAATCAGCAATAATGTAATGCTTTCTCCATTTGTGAGTAGCAGGTGTAAATTTCTTAGATCAGCAAGTAGTGTAAATGAATTATCAATTTTATTAGAGCTTGTTGTATAAAAGAAATATATTTCTAATTATTCAGTTCAAATTGTTTCTACTTAAATTGTGTATAATTTAAATTGCTCAACTTTTTGTATTTAATTTTTATATTTCATGTGTTATGTGCCATGTATTCTTGGTGTTAGATTTTAAAAATTCTATATGTATGTAGCAATATTACTACTTATATGTGTATATGTATTTAGGAACAAATGTTTAGATTATAAATATTTTTTCTTTTAAATAGAATAAGATATATTCTTTTAATTGTGTTTTTAAAGAATTGATATTTTAAAAGGCAACAAAGTTTATTCATTTATGTTAAACCTGTAATATTTATATAAGAATGTTAAGAAATTAGGATATAGATTTTTTTTATGTAAAGAATTAGTTTTAGAAAATCGTTTGTTGTAGGGTATGAAATTTTTATTGTATGTATAACTGTTTGTAAAAGTTGTATTAAGTTGCTCATTTTTTACACATGTAAACTAAGATGAAGTATCCTTTACAAATAAAATATTTATAGTATCACTGTATATTCCAGGAATTCAAAGTATAATCATTCCTAACAACAAAAGTAGGTTGGTGAAACGTGTGCTAAAATTGCAACATTATGTTCCTTTTTTTTTTCAGTATTAATGTTCCTAAAAATACTATATTTTGCGATACACATATTTTACCAGTGTGTCACAAAAAAATTTTTGTTGCAGTGATATGAATGAATTAATGCTATGTTTATTTTAATGTGTGTAAAATAAGAAATGTGATTTTCCTTCTGAAGTTATTATTTTTTTCAATTTTGAAAGAATTGGTAGTTCTTGATGATAATGCTTAAATTTACCATTATGTTGTGTGTAAATTTAAGGAATTGGTATTGCTGACACTGCCATGCTTTCTATGTTGCATTCATTTGTGCCTCTCCTTATTCTAAAGTAACCACTTTCTCCCCAATTAGTACCCCAGCTGTTCTTAACAATCCAGAATTTTTCACCAGTATCATTATCTATACCATATCCTGTAATCAGTACTCCATGATTAACTAAATGAAATGGGTTGAATCCTACTCCAATTCCAGTATGGTGGTAAACACCACCTTTGTAAAGCATGAAATCAGGATACACTTGAAATGCTACTGTAACAGGTCCATTTTCAACTATATCTATTTTCATCAATTCTTCATTACAACTGTAAAAGAATAAATTATTAATTTCAATATATTGCTATTAAAAAGGAGAAATATGTGTCAAATGTTATAGATGTGTGACGGGAATGTTAATGCTGCAAAGTATTTTATATGATAGGTTATATTTTTAATTTAAAAAATTTATTATGCTTTTTTAACTAAAGAAATCTTATATATTTGAATGCTTTAAAAAATTAAATATTTTTATTAAATATTACAATGCATTTTGTTTATTTTTTATTTTGTTTCTGTCATTCCTTGTGTAGTAAATATAAAGTAAATTTCATACATATTCAAAGTATTGGATTCTTTCAAAATAGAAAACTCCGAAATGAAGAGGCAAGTATGTGCCAATGAATACATTAAAAAAAAAAGGGCAGTTTAGGAAGCAGTGTCATACAAGTTATTTTACTGAAATTATATGGGAAAATTATGTACATAAACATAGTTTTTAACAACCCTTATTCTGTGTTAGTTTAAAGAACGATACTGCACCTACTTTGGGAAATTTGTTTTGCTTGCATATTTAACAAAAGTTTGTTGTTTTATTGTTATTTTATTGCTTCATATTCACATCACACAATTTTGTTAGTACATTTATATGCTAATGATGATATATTGAATCTTCTTTCCTGTTATGAATAAATGGTGCCTTTTTTTTTTTTTTTTTGTTCCAGCGGCCCCATAATATATTACAAAAATAATTCACATGTTTGGCTTGAAAAATTTCAAACCACTATGTCTTGTACTATAATGAATACTAGCAGGAGGTTTTAGCATCAAAACAAATGTTACGAATACAAGATTGTATAAATTCTTGACAAGGGCTGTAAAATATTACAAGATTCATATATAGCACTTTATTATTTTAATATAGGAGAAATTTCAGCATGTGCAAAAGACTTGTACCTTTAATATGTGTATGGTCCCTGGTCTTAGCCTACCCTATTTAATAGATAGTAGTGTCTTAGTCGATGTTTATACACGAACACAAGCCATTAACAGAATTTTCAGTACTTTTCCATTTGCCGGCACAAATCTTACCTAGCAGACTTTATTGGCGACAACACACAGTATACACATATTCCATTTGGCGTCCGTTATAGCATTTTTGGCGACTTTATCGAAATGGAAAAGAACCGAATTTTCTTTTGAAGAAAAAAAAAGAGCGGAGGATGAGGTTTATGGAACTCTATTCTCATTCCGTAGCCCACTGATTTATTTTGAAATGGTTGGTGGTCTAATTTTAATTCAAGTGTTGCCAAAGGCATAATTAAATAAAAGGATTTGTACCATGTGCCAACTGATGATGATCTCGAACTTTATGGCCAGTGAATGTAGTAGTTGCAGGTTTGAGTCTTTATTTCACAAAAGAACAATTGTGTTTAACAATGGAAGCTATACGTTAAATTTAATATGGCTTCAAAGACCTCGCCTGACTTGAGGTAGTTAAAATATAACTTTTTCTGGTGTTAAGCTCGCCATATCTCCATGTTCTATATTTCGAGGTCCTCTACCAATAACCCTCGCACAGTTCTGCAGCGACATAAATTTTATTAAAAATATACATTTTCTTACAATGAGGTGTATGCTATTTAACATTTAAAAAAATGTTGGCCAGGTGAAATTTTTGGCTTTGGACTTCAGATAGCTTAATTTTTTTTTTGTCCAGTTCTTAATTTTCTTTAATATAAATTGACATTAAAAATAGCAACTGTCATCCAATGTTCGCATTTTTCAACTAAATACTTGGAATAAGATAGGATTCAGCAAGGATATTTATTACTTTCGAATAAAATAAAAATTCGGTTATTCAGATCAAATATGTTTCAAAACATTTCAATTACAGAAATGGGCATAAAGGCTCCATACTTAATGTAGAGTTATATATATTTAGAATGATATTTGTTAAACAAAATTTCTATACTTATCTTATTTGGAAATTTGTATATTTTAATTGTTAAATTGAATTTGACCTTGAAGACCTCAATGCTCATTAAATAATATTCTCTTTTATTAAATAGTTTTTTACACAAAGAAATTCCTAAACAAGTTTGAATTTTTTTAATCCATATTACCCATTTTTCTACATTTTACTTATTTTTTTTAATATTAAAATTGAAGGATTTCCTTGTAGTCGTTCGTTTAATTGAAAATATATATCTCGCAATAGTTTCTGTTTTATTATATATTTTTCTATGAAAATTAAAAGGTTTAACTTACCCACCATAGAATCCGCCTACATATTCATAATTCGCGACATAAAATCTCTTGCAATCTTTTGGATTACAGCTGTCATCGTGGCCTTCGTACGGGTAACATTCTTCCGGGATTGCTCCGAAATCTTGGGCGTATTTACCAGCAATAACATATGGGAAACCACCATTGCAACCTTTAATCCAAACGAGAATAATTTATTTAGAAATCAAAATTGAAATACACTTTTTTTTCCGTGATTAAAGGGTAATTTACTTCTTCGGAAAATAATGTAGGAGATTTCTCTCTCTCGGTAACTATCTCACTAAATTAATAATATACTAAATTGTATAAAGAGTCAAATGTGCGGTAAACAGACCGTATGATGAAATCGTCAGTATTTTTGTGTTAATGAATTGCTTTTGCAAGCCTTTTTTCCCCCCTCAGTGTATTTACGACAGATTGAGACTTCACATGTATGAGAAGTTTAAAATACTTTTGTGTTGCACTAATTATTCGCTATTTCTTATCTGGATGTTGCATTAACTTGGAATGTTTTTTAGCGTATTATTTAATAAGCTAATAATTATTTAGGAATGTTTTACGAGTTATATGATGTCAAAATCTGCGGAATTTTTTTTTTGTTTGATATTTTCAAGAGTACTTGGCAGTGTTTATAATTTGACTTTGAAGAATTTTAGTGGATAAATTTTGACCAGAACTGATTTCATTCGCGAATTTGAATCCGCGTCGTATTATGTCCAGATCTCGGGGGGTTTTTTAGTGAAAACTAGTTTTCTAAGTTTCTTTGAAAAATAGATTTAAAGTAATATTTTCAAAAGTTTTCCAAAAAAATTTAGTATCGGGAGTAGACGGGTATTTTTTTGTTCTGATGTGGATTGAGTATCAAAACACTATTTCACTAAATATGTGCTCACTGTTACCGTATTTTATTTAATTGTAACTTTTTATCAATCTATATTTGGTTTTTTAACGAATGTTCGGCGCCATAAACCGGGTCACTCATTTTAGAGCTAAGTAAGTAGGTGATAGAACATTAACAATAAAATATAAACAGATTACATGCATAAGCAAGCGGTATCTTATTTCTGAAAAATATATTACTTGTAACTCGATGCGAAGTGAGACTAAATATCTATCTTATGATTCTCTCAGGAGTTTCTCTTCAGGTAAGCACGAGCGTTCACTCATCTGAGGCACCCTAGTAATATTTTCCTTTCCCATGGGATTTATTGACGCAATCCCGGGATACCCTAGCGATCCTTCTCTATTTTCGACTCTCCTTCTTGTCAACCACTTTTTCTTTTTTTTTAACTTCACGTCCAGACCACAGTTTAATCTTATTTGGCGCAGCATAGCCATATCTGGCTCTTGCGCCAATAAACTTTACATTCACTCACTCACCTATGGGATTTATCGCCTTTAGTAAACACAGGCGACGCGCACCGGGATATCATAGCGATCCTTCTCAATTTTTGAATTCTCCATTTCTCTTGTCCTCCAATTTATCTTTTTACCCCATTTTTTTCAAATGTCTAGTTTCACTTTGTTTGACTCAGCATAGCGACTCTAGCGTTATTAAACTTCACCATCACTCACTCCGTATCTTATTCTTCAGGCAATTGTAGCCTAGTGGTTAACGCAGCGGGCCGGCGGTTTTCATTGAGTCGTGGGCTCGATCCATGATGCCTCAGAACACCCGCTGGAACTCATGCACGTAAATTCTATCGGGGCCTAAAGTCCTTCCGTTGGCGTAGTGTGGAAGTTAGGAGAGGGGATGCCAACTCAGGTGTCGTCCTCTGCACTTGAACGAGGTTCGAAATTACGTGGTCCGTCGCAAAAAGCCCTCGTGTTGCTTCCAGTACGACGTTAATAAAACCAAACCAATCTTTAGGCAAGTACGGGGCCGCGGTAGCCTGGTGGTCAAGGTCGTGGGCTAGCAACTGGCGGTTTTCGTTCAGTCGCGGGTTCGATCCTTGGCCGCCAAAGACCCGCCGTGTAGCCGGGACTGATGCACGTTAAATCTGTTCGGGGCCCAAAGTCCTCCCGTTGGCGTGGTGTGGATGTTAGGAGAGGGGGGTGCCAGCTCAGGTGTCGTCCTCGTCACTTGACCGTGGTTCAAAATTACGAGGTCCGTCGCCAATAGCCCTCGTGTTGCTTCTAGTGCGACGTTAATATAAACTAAACTAAACTTAGGCAAGTACGGGCATCACGACCCCGATACTCCCTAGTGATATTTTTCTTTCTTATAGGGATTATTGTCTTTGGGTAAACATGAGTGACGCACCCCCTGGATAACTTAGCGATCCTTTTCACATTTCGACTCTCCAATTTTCTGAAGTCCTAGACCACAGTTGCATCTTGTGTGGTGCAGCATAACCACATTTGGCTCTTGCGCCATAAATCATCACATATCCCATCTTTTAATAAGTTAATTATATAATAATATTCGGTATCCATTTTTTTTTTTTTTTCTAACAATGCGTTTTCTGATGAGATTTCTTGCAGCTGATGGTCTGATTTTAAACAGTGAACAGATAACGTACTTTTTTCTGATTATAAACTAATTTTTTTTAACTTTAATTTGGTTTATCACGAATTCGTTTCGAAAATTCAGCTTTGTTTTAAAACTGTTCTTTGGTTTAACACGACTGATCAAAATATTAAAAAAAGAGAACAATATTTTCGTATTATACATGCCACAAATTTCGAAAATCATTTTATAATTTGTCGGATATATATGAGACCTTTAAAAGGATGCTTAATTTTCCTTTATGTTATTGTCGGAATTTTTCCGATTTATGATTTCGATATATACTAGTCTCTAGTGTTAAAAGTGGAGGGGGGAGGAAACGTGTTTGATGTGAATGAAAATTGAGACGAAATTCATGCGTTATAAATTTGCCTGAAACCAATTAGAAAAAATGGAAGTCAAATCAGTGATCGACAATCTGTATCTATCTCCTCTGAGCCACATTTTACATTAAATTTTACTGAACCAAGACGGGTAATCTTAGCGATCCTTCTTTACGACCCTCCCTCATGGCAACCGATTTTTATCTTTTTCCCATTTTTACAAACGTCATCACGGCTTTACCTTGGTTAGTGCAACATAGTCTCATCTGACTTTTGTACCATTAAAATACCACTAAACCAAGCATGTGCCACGCCTAAGTACTGACCTTCGTTTTTATTTCTTGACATATGTTTTCATCAAAGTACTAAAAATATAAATTTTCTCTTATTGATGAAAATAATCTATTCATATCCAAAGATTGAAAAATATATAATCTATTAGCATCATAATTATAAAATGTTCTGCGAAATCCGGATTATGAGAGGATCGTGACAGACTTATTCTTCAGAAAATTATTTTATTTCGCAACTGTTAAAAAAAAATTCCAACACTTTTTATCTGAACGGAAATTATATAAATTGGGGGGAAGGGGGGAGGAGACGCTTAATTCTTAACCTGCGATTCATATAACAGCAGTTTTGCATCATAGAAAATAATTTTTTTTTTAAAGAGAATTTGCAGTTTTTTGTGTTGCAGTCTCAACTGCTAAAACCTCGAGAGCAAAAAACCTTAACAGTCCTTCTATTTTCTTGCGTAATAAGTAATCATATACTTTCATTACTCATTGTCGTAGTTCCTTGGCAATTCGCGACCGGCGGTTTTCGTCGAGTCACAGGTTCGAACCTTTTTTTTTTTTTTTTTTTTTGCCTCCAAAGACCCACCATGTAGTCGGGGCCCAAAGCCCTCTTGTTGTCGTGGTGTGGAAGTTAGGAGAGGGGATTGCCAGCTCAGATATCGTTCTCGTCATTTGACCGAGGTTCAAAATTGCGAGGTCCGTGGTTAATAGCCTACATGTTGCTTCTAGTGCGACGTTTATGAAAAATTGCACACACATTTCCCTATTACTCAAAATAAATAAGTAAAATTCGCATGGTTTCCTGCATTGAATTAAAGCTTTACTCGCGTGCACCGTTAATAAACAGTCGAATCAAATCAAACTCTTTACTCAATAGCAGTGATATTTTAATGAAACGCCAACGCGGTTTTTTTTTTTTTTTAATTCTGTGTGATCTGGAAAAATAGATTTAGGAGTAAAAGTATGAAAGGATCACCACAAACTCATTGGATAAAGACCCGCCATGTAGTCGCGGCTTAAGCACGTTAAATCTGTCGAGGTTCCGAGCCCTCTCTTTGGATTGGTATGGAAGTTAGAAAAGGGAGGTGCCATCTCATATATCATCATCTCTCATCTCATCTCATTTTCATCACTTGACCGAGTTCCAATATTACAAGGTCAATCTCCCATACTCCTCGTGTTAGCTTCAAAGTGCAATGTTAATAACAATAAAAAAAAAAAAACATTCAGTAAATAACAAGCCTCAATCAATTGTGAGTCGTTACAGATATCTGCTTCACAATCGTAAATTGTTAATGTATCTAGATTACTTATAATTCTTGGAATCGTTACATTATGTATTGATTTGAATTGTTACTTTTAACAAAGCTGCAGTACTGAAAATGCTTAGTTGTAACAATCATTTTATTCATGTTCATGTATGTATCGTAATTATATAAACTTTTATAAATATTATAATTTTGATTATTAGTAATCAAAGTATCACAGTTATGATTATACTTTGTCACGTGTCTTCCATTCATTAGTACATTCGCTTGTAGAGCTTGCAAATTTCATCCAACCCAACGATGTATGTAAATACCTTGCTTTTAATATAATAAAGAATGAGTTATACAAACTTCTCATTTTTGTTTTTGGCAATCATCATTTTGAAGTATTAAAAAAACTGAATACAAAATTTGAAATGGACACTTAAACGAATTTTCTGTAACACGTAAGCGACACATTTAAGTTAACTATGTTATAACAACTATTGGAGATTAAATGCCTAATTGTAGGGAATCTATGGCTGTCACGGAAGCCGAATGGTCATTACTGGCGTTGTTTCCATCGAAAATCGAGGTTTGGGTTCTGATTTCACTCAAGACTTGTAACGAGACTGATGTGTGTTAAATCCCAAGGCTGAAGACGCCTCATTGACAGAGGCGGATTAAGTTAGTTGGAGGCCCCTGGCGGTAAAGAGTTTGGGGCCCCATGGGCTGAAGAGTCGGAAAAACTTAAATAGTGAAAAAATTCGCTGACCTTAAATTCTCAAAATAAAATGTATAGCTAATAAAAAAAATAATGGCTCAAAAATAATGTTAACTTTATTTTAAAGAACTAAAAAAAAAAAAAAAAAAAAAAAAAAAAAAAAAAAAAAAAAAATTTTTTAAAATATAACTTTACGTTTTTATTTTTCTTGGGCGAATTCATCGATTATTTTTGCAGTATCTATTTGGTCCAAAACATCTTGTTCTATATATAATATGGCCATGCTGTTCAGTTTGTCTTCTCCCATACTACTTCTTAAGTAATTTTTAACGCGCTTTAAAACTGAAAAAGATCTCTCACCTGATGCATTTGATATCGATATAGTTAAAAATATTTTTAAAAATATCTCTATATTAAGGAAAGACGAGATCATTTCTTTTGCAACTCGATAAATTTCTATTGGAGTGTTCATAGTATCTTTGTTTTCTTTTAAAAATAGCAAAAACTGATCCATTCATCGTCAAAATTAAACGATTCAATATAGTCTTTGTAAATATCCTTTAATTTTTGTACAGCTTTCTTCTTAATTTCAGGTAACCTCTCGTCAAAAAGCGTTCTATAACAGTTTCATATATTCCAACTCTTCGGGATAGTTCTGCACTAGTCCTATCGCATATGACATAAAAGGAGTAAACCAAGAAATTTTCCCTTATTTTCAAATTCATGCCTTATTTAGTTTCACCGAAAACATTTTTTCTCCTTCGCTGCCTACAAGCTTGTCCAACTTCCTTTTCAAATGAGAGCCCTGGTAAAGCAGTTGCTTCTAGTTCTACTTTTCCAAATTCATTCCTGAAATTGTGTATATAATTTTCTAAATATTTCAGTAGATTAGATCCTTTTAATAGCTCATACCCAACTGATTGTAATGATTTGCTAGTAGCACTCACGCTCTGGAGTATGGTATCCCGAATCACGGTCATTAGGGAAGTTTCATACTTGCCCATCTCTTTCAAAAGGGAAGTTGCCTCCTGTATTGTGATCTTTTTCTCCTCATTTATTTCACGGATTTCAGCCAGGGCATCTTTTATGTGTGTATAACCAAGTCTTATAGCTCGTACTGCATCTGCTCTTGCTGATCATCGTGTATCTGAAACTTTTTTCACAGATATTGCATGTTTACTCCTTTCCAGATTTTTATTTAAAATTCGCCAGCGATGGGTTGACACAGAAAAAAAAATTGAATAATTTCTGCACAAGCATAAAATATTTAATTGCATCGCTACAACTTTCTGCTGCTAAATTTCCTACTAAATTTAATGAATGACTGGCACAAGGAATATAAACTGCGCTTGGACTGAGTTCTTTAATACGTTCTTTTAGACCTGAGTACTGCCCGGACATATTAGACGCATTATCAAATGATTGCCCTCTGCAATTTTTAATATCCAGTCCAAATTTAGCTAAAATTTCTAGTACTTGTTGTTCCAAATATGAAGAAGTATGTCCTTCTATGGGTAAAAATTGCAGAAATCTTTCTTTTATTTCACCACTAGATGAGACATATCTTACGACGAATGTTAGTTGGTCAACATGTGAAAAGTCGGGCTTAGAGTCAATTATGATATTGTAATACTTCGCATTCTTAATCTCATTAATTATATGAGCCTTTACTTCTTTCCCAATAATGCTTATAAATTCAGGTAGAATTGGTGGGACAGGTAGCTAACATTGCCTCGTCCTCGATTGGCGTATTTTTGAAGGCGCAACTTCAAAAAATCATAGTATTCACTGAGATAATCCAGGCACGTTAAATAATATATTTTCGTTGTAGACTCTTGACCTTCATCGTGTCCTCTGAATGCTACCCCTAAACGGCTCAAAAGTTTTATTGTTGATATTATTCACTTCAAGACTTTCCTCCAATAAAGCTCTTCTTGTTCTCTTTTCTGTAATTGCTGACTATCAATTCTATTAAATTTAGATGACCTTTTATACAAAGTGCACCTAGCTAATAAACGTTCTTTTGATATTTCGTGGCCGGCCAGAGTTGCAGTAATTGTTTTCCTGTTTGAAAACTAGTTGGTAATTTAGATGATGTCGAAAAGAAAACAGTTTACAAGGATAACAATAAACAGCTTTGCTTGTTTCGGAAAATACCAGCCAATTTCTTTCTTCTTTCACTCCATTTGTTTCACTCCATTGTTCACTTTAGCTTACGCAATGATTAAAATACCTGGGCATTGAATCTTAAAAATCTAAAAGAGAATTTGAAAATGAAAATATAGTTACCTTTTTTTTGTTTTGTTGTTTAAACACGGTTCTCCGATTTGTCTGTATAAGCGAAGGAAGCTAAAAGAAATTAGTTCGGAAGTCAAATTGACGCAAAATTTCCTCAGTTTTCTTCGAAAAGGGGTCTTTCTCAGGGTCTTTTTGCCCCATTCTTTTTATTCGTCCTTAAGCATGCCATAAATCTTGTTCGTGCTTTTCATCACTTTTGTCTGATGTGCCGAAATTCTTCTTTAACGCGACCCCTCCCCCTTCCCCAGGGGACCAACGTTGAGAACTCATGAATACTCGTTAAAAAAATAATTAACTATAGACTTGGAGGGTGACAGAAGACTTCTGGCGCTTATGGTCCTATCTTTTCTCGGAACGGGAAGCAGTTATCGAGCCCTTGCTGACCATAAATGCACATTCAGTCTTTTGGTTGTTACAGAAATAAAAGAGAACCGGGATAAATAAAATATAACATTCTCTTTCACTGGACCATCTCTGAAAAAAATTCCGACTAAGGGCCAAGCCTTCGTGTAGCTTCTTAGTGCGACGTTTATTTCTGTCAATCAATCAACAGACGAAGGGGTTATTGTCATTTACAAGCAAATAGCATTCTGAATGGATTTTTCCAATCCTAAGTGTTATCTGTATTTCACTTCAAACGATATTTCTGTCGATACGCTTTGAATGAGAAGTTTTTCCTAGATTCCGAGCTCACACCATTCCTTGTCTTCTCATTATTTTGAGTAATTTTACCAGCTTTTAAATTTTTCTTATTGCGGGTCCTGAGATTCAGAATTCACACGGAAAACATATATCGTTTTAAGCCAGTGACATACTATTTTATAAACGTAAAAAGGAACTCTTAATATGATCATTGATAACATTTTACGACTTTTTGCTTACACACGTCAGGGGTCCCTGTAGCTAGGGGCCCCCGTATCATTGATACGGTGGTAGCTACGCCCCTAATAAGAAGGAATGTTGTTCAGGAATGTTTCTCAGAATTTGAAATCCATTCTTATTATATGCTTCATCTGTGGTAGTGCTAACCGTTAAAATCTGCATGATTTCAAGAATTAGTTTGCAGATTGTTGAATTTAAGAGATTCACAATAATAATGTTTACGACAAAATTCACATTTCGTACGATAGGAATATTGTCAAGTTTTCATGTGCTAGAGTACATTTTAGTTTTTGATCATGCTGGGGCCCCGGTGCATAGCATCCGCCACACCATCCACATGACTGGCCTTGTCCATAGTTCCCTTTCTCTATATTATAAAAATTTAAAATGTAGAAATACTAAAAGGAAAACATTATCAAACTAGAAACACACTAGTTTTTCTCAGAAATCAAACATATGAAAGCAAATAGTGTAAAAATGATCCTATGAAACCAAAACAATAAAAAAAAAATAATAAAGAACACGATGCACATTACCTGAAATTTTAACTTTACAAGTTAATCAAATTTAAGTTGACCAATGGTAAGAAATGCCAGCAAAATTCAGACTTTATGAAAATATGCAATTATCAATGTGATCAATTATTTCAATAGCCAAAGATCCTCTACAGTTTTTTCAAAAATTACTTTCATCTATTTCACTATTTGATTCATTCAGCAATTTAGAGAAATCTCAATCTCACTTAAATATTTCGCTATTTCTGTCATGCTGACTGAAATAAAACTGATACTTAATTTACAAAATACTTCGATCCAGTGTCGGATTACTCATTAGGCGGAGTAGGCGATTGCCTATGGGTCTCTTGCATTTTAGGGGCCCCCAAAAGCGTTTTCTGCTTTCTGTTAGTGATCCAAAAACAAGCTACAGGGCCCCGAGAACTCGATTGCCTTGGGACCTCCATGTCGTTTAATCCGACACTGCTTCGATCTCTTTCTCCACATTCTCAAAATATAAACACAAAAATCCAGATAACAATAAATCACGAACCTTCAAATGCCAAATTATTTCGAAAGAACTAAACAGTGGTAGTTATTTATAGTCATTAATAACTGGGATCAAATTTTTAAAAACTTGGAACCGAAAACATATATTAAAGACCGAAGTTCTGGAAAACATTTTTCAAAAAAAAAAAAAAAAAGGGATGATTTTAACCAAAAAATATAATAAATTAAGGCAAAAATAATAATTATACGATGCAAATCATGAGTAATCATTGGGTTTGCAGTATCAGTACAAGATTTTTTGTTGCACGTTGAACTTATAACTGAAGTCCATCAGCTTGGGGGCCCTGCTGGTGCTCGGGGGCCCCTGGCGGCCGCCAGGGCCGCCACCCGCTTAATCCGCCTCTGCTCGTTGAGATGGTGTATGAATTTGAAGTGTGAGGTGCCAGAGCTCATGTGTCGTTCAGTGACTTGACGATGGCTCAAAATTACGAGGTCCGTCGCCATTAGGTCGGGTTGGATTCTGTTTTTGTCCACACCCTGGCGATGGAAAGTAAATTGGCGCAAAAAGGACGTTAGATGCGCTGAATTGGCAGCCTTGTTAAACATCGCATTTTTTTCTCTCCTTCGAAAATCGTGGTGTTGGAGCCACTTTTGTTTCCGTCGCCAAAGCGCGGGCTATAACAGGATTTTACCACTCTAGTGTTATTTTTAAAGGCAATGTTGATAATCAATAAATTAAATAATGTAGGAAATCTGCACAAACACAACTTTTTAATAATAGTTGTATTTTAAAGCAGTGTTGCTGTCGTTTTAATTGAAAAATTCTTTTTTATAAACTGGTATCTGTAGAGTTTCGTTATTTATGATTTTGAATGCTCGTTATTTTTGTGTTGGTTGTTGTTGTTTTTGTATCCGAGATAAGATATACTATCTAAATGTGATCAGATGTGGAGGTTATATAACTTACTAGCTTTTTTAAACAGTAATTCAGAAACTGGTGTTATAAATAAACAAAATACTTACCTTGAGAGTATTTGGAACAGCTAACGATATCTTGAGGAGAAAAATTCACTTTGAGAGAGTTATTCGTCATGATCCGCAATCGTGATTCCAACATTGCAAGGGAAGAAAATGCATAGCAGCTACCACACTCACCTGGGAGAAAAAAATACACAGAGACAGGAATTTTTAGTAAATTTAGCAAGACAAACTTCTTACGAACAAAATTGATATCAAATTTTTTCCAGTTCGTTGCTTATGCATTTTATTCGAAATTGTCTTTACATGCGGTCGTAACTATACTTCTTTTACTTATGATTTATACACAAGGTGGGCCGAAAGTCATTTTACAATCTAAAATGTAAATAATTTTAGTGGGAATTATAGTTTTTACAGTTTCGAAAATATGAAAATCCAGGCCTGCGATTTTAAATTATGGAAAAATACACGACCGAACAACACCTGAAAATTATTCGTTGATGTGCAAGTAAAGATTCCCTTGTTATCACGCAGAGGACGTAAAAGTTTTTTTTCCTAAAGAAAGCCTCCTTTTAGGCCAATCGACAAATGTTGCTCTTCCAGCCGTAGAGGATACACCAGAAATGTGGTAACATTGAGGCACATCGCGTATGCAGATGACAAATTTTGAAGGGGGTGGGGATCGATTTTAAGGTGATCACTGCGTTCCTCTGATTTCATTTGAATCGATTTTTTTCTCTTGGGGCTCCACAAAGAGATCATGTTTTCACCTATAAACCTAGAACCATTCGCTCAGGTCTAACAATCGACAACAAATTCGAGGAATGCAGCAAGATATATTGGAATCAATTAGGAATTTTAGCATGGGAAAAAGCTTATGTTTGCGAACTTTTTATGTTGTGTTCTTTTAAGCGATATTGTTTTTTCTAATGTATAATTTAAGAAAATAATAAATCCGAACAATGTGTAGCATCATGTGCATGTGTGTGTGTTATAAAACATTTAAAAACTATATTCATTTAAAACTGTAAAGGGACTTTTGATCCCACTCTGTAAAGAAGTATTCTTGAGCAGTATTTTTCATTCACTGTTTTCTTATTTGTATTTGTGTATCGCCCATGTATGGGAAATACATGAACAATCTGAAGGGTGGGAAAAGGATAAGAATACTTCCTTTGTACAAAATTTTCCATGACAAAAACCCCGAAATACTTGTCTGGATATTCCGATAGCAAAAGCAGATCCAGAGACATTATATTTAAATGTAGTAAGTTTCGTGTGTAAAAAATACCGTCTTACAGTAAGCATGTTTTCCGAATGTTGACAAAATTAGATTTATAAAAATTTAAACCCCTTAAAACTCCAAGACATCCGTTTTTAAATTCAGAATTGTGTACTTCTTGAACTTTTGGAGGAAAAAACGGTAAATTTTAAGCATAAGGATTTCATGGCATGAGATATCGAAATGTGCAAAAATTTTGACATGATACAATTCCAATTTTTCGTAACAACATTACACTAATTTTCATGATAAATTTTATGTAGTAGCCTCCAATAGTTAATGGAAATATTTAATTTTGAAATTACAATTGGGGATATCTCGAGAGTCTTAAGGAGGCGTCACAAAAGTTAATTATCGATCCTTTTAACACCGTGAAGCTAAAAAATGAGAATTACAGGAGGCTTATAAAAAGTTATCTCGAATTTAAACAGCTACTGTAGTAAAACTAAAGAAGTTACAATCTTTTTGAACAAACTTAATTAAAAATAACACTTTAAAGTTCTAAATTATAAAGCATTCCATTTGCCGATCACCAGAAACACGAACAATATCCAGTCAAATGCCGCTTCATTGGATGGATCGCAGAACAAGTTTAATTGGGCCAGTATTATTCAATTTATTTGTTAATGACATCTAAGAATACTCCCTCACAACTCTCAACATGTATGCTGATGATACAGCTATTTTAGCTAAATTTAGAAAACCTCAAACAGTTATTTTCGCTCTTAACAAACATTTAAAAATTCTTGAAAATTTCTTCGATGCTTGGGAAATTAAAATAAACATGGACAAAACTAATGTAATATTATTTACCAAAAAAAGAGGAAGTTTTTCTCCATCAACTTTCTACAATACGAGGGTTGCTATTTATATTTCTGGCCTTGGCAACAGTAAGTGTTGCTAGGCGACCGCAGACGATTTTAATCGAAAGTTTGATATTTTTAAACATAAATTCAGCAAACGATTTACCATTATAGCTTTATTTGTGTTGTTGACAGTAAATTGAAAAGTTCTTCTCTGTCAAAAAATGGAATTGAATCGTGAACATTTCCGTGCCATTATTTTTCATAACTTTCGACGTGGATTGTCAAGACAAGAGTGCTTCGATGAACTTAATTCTTTATACAGCGATAAAGCGCCATCCTACAGCACTGTAAAAAATTGGTATAATGAATTTAATCGTGGTCGATGTACGATCCAGGACGAATCCCGTGCAGGTCGTCCAAAATCCGTTGTTGTGCCAGAAAAGATCAATGCTGTGCGTGAACTGATAAAGCAAGATCGTCATGTGACATACCGTGAGATAGAGGCGTCTTTGGACATTAGTATGACTAGCATCAATAAAATATTGCATGAACATTTGAGCGTAAAAAAAATTTGTTCGCGTTGGATCCCGCATAATCTGACAAACGCTCAAAAAAAGGCTCGTGTCGATTGGTGCAAGGAAATGTTGGGAAAATACATTCAAGGTACATCAAAGGCTGTGTATAACATCTACACAGGTGACGAATCATGGATCTATGCATATGAGCCGGAAACAAAACAGCAATCAACTGTATGGGTCTTCCAAGATGAGGCAAAACCAACAAAAGTTGTTCGAGGAAGAAGCACATCGAAACAAATGATTGCCTGTTTCTTCGGCATTAACGGTCATGTGGCAACAGTGGCGTTAGAGCAACGCAGGACGGTCAATTCTGAATGGTACACGACCAATTGTTTGCCAGAAGTCATCGGAGAAATTCGAAAAAAGCAGAAGAACAGGCGAATCATTCTTCATCATGACAATGCGAGCTCTCACACATCGACTCAAACAAAGGCATTTCTGACGGAGCGAAAGATCGAACTGATGGGTCATCCGCCGTACAGCCCTGATTTGGCACCCAATGACTTCTTCTTATTCCCACACATCAAAAATAAATTACGTGGACAACGATTTTCGACCCTCAAAGAAGCGGTTGATGCATTCAAAACGCATGTTTTGGAGTTACCTCAATCGGACTGGAAAAAGTGCTTTGAAAATTGGTTCAAACGCATGCAAAAGTGTATTGATCATCATGGAGAATATTTTGAAAAACAATAAAACCAATTTTGATCCTACATATTTGTTTTTTCATTATTAGGACAGAAATATAAATAGCAACCCTCGTACAACCATTCCCTGGTCTCAAACTACTAAATATCTAGGAGTTACTCTAGACAAGACACTTACATGGAAACCACACATTTTACAAACGCATGAAAAGTTCCGCAGTCCATTTCATAAGATTTACCCCTTAATTAAACGGAACTCAACAATAAACTTAGAAAACAAAATGCTTGTTTATACCTCTGTTATGCCCCCAATTTTGATTTATGCATATCCGATGTCAGAATGATTGCTAAAGCCAGATAGTTTTCGCGAAATAAAGAAATTTTATGAGCCCTCCAATTAACCACCTTCAGAAAACCCATTCAAAAACTATCCATAAACTTCTTCAATTCACTAAGTCAAATTGACAATATCAACATTGAAAACTACCCACTATATCATAAAATTAAAAGGCCAAGATAAATCCTTTTGGACTCCTATGAGCCCCCTTAATAATATTTTTCATATGAATTTTTATTGTGATTTTATGTAATTATTTTCAATTTAACTCTCCCAATTTTAAAATCAATCCTTTTCTAAGTTTAAACTAAATCAAATCCACGTCGGACATGCTCCACCCATCTTGCTTATGCAATCTTAACTCACAATAAAAACAGCCTATAGCAATCGAATTCTCCCCTCCCCTCCAACCAACAGGAAAGCAGCTACTCAACACTGGACTTCCAAGCCGTCTCACATCAAAAGAGTTTCTTTGCAGCCTTCGCCACTCACCTCACCAGCAACCAATAGTAGCTCAGTAGTAATCCAGCACAACCAATAGCAAAACAGCCTCCGAACACTTCACACAGCAAGCTCCAAATCCATCTTCACCAAGCTACTTCACAGTCTTTTCAAAATTAGGGCTCGAAGAGCGATTTACGCTCTAGGCGCCCGTAGAATGTCAATGTCAATGGGTCGTAGAATAGGTGACTATTTGGCTTAATCAATAACTTCCCAAGAAACCCTTCTTTAACTCTGCGATTTTTCCAAAAGATAAAGTGTTTTTTCCACCACTACCAATGGATAATGATAAACTGAAAATGCGAATAGTTGCAGTAATTCAGATTTCAACACCGAACATGCTGAAAAAAAATGTGGGAAGAGTTCTATAATAGATTAGATATTCATTAATCTGGTGGTGGCCACATTGAACATGCGTAATTTTGTAAACTTTAAAGAGTTCTTTTAAATTCAATTTGTACAAGATGTGGTAACTTCTTTGGTTTGGTGATTGAAGCTCTTCGGAGTTTGCATATTCTTTTGTAAACATCCTGTATTATAAATCGTTTGTGTGGAAGTAATCTGTTATTTAGACCCCTAAAAAACGAATTTCTTCGAATATCTTTGAAACTAATAATCGGATTTGAATAAATTTTAATCATATTAATTAAATCCTTCTTAAATTTTTTTTTGTTGAAAAATCTGATTCCATTATGCGAAAATACTTTTTTTTACAAGCTACTCAATTATTTTATTAACTTTGTAATTAAATCAATTTTATTCAGTTGTGGTGATGATAACGAAAGTTATTAAAAGTGTATTTTTTAGACGAATATAAAATATCGAGACTTCATCGAAAAGTGAAGTTCATTGTTACCTATACTTAATTCAGTAACTATAATAATTGTAAATACTATAACTGTAACAATAATCTGTTTAATGTTACTGTGTAAAATAAACATGGAGATTTTAAACGTTATATGAGGCATGGCTATTAAATAACGAGACTGAAGCTGAGAAGTACACATTTAGTAAGTGAGCTACGAATTATTGTAAAATTTCACATGACACTTTTAAAAATCGCTACTGAAATTCATAATTTATTGAAAGAAGTGTATGATAATGAATGTTCATCGCACTCACGTGTTTTTGAATGGTTTAAGCGTTTTCAAGATGGCAGAGAAGACGTTGAAGGTGATTAACACCCGGATCGGCCTTCCATATCAAAAACGGATGACAATATCGAAAAAATCGGTAATCTAATTCGATCTGATCTTCGGCTGAATATTCGTGCTATTGTTGAGACTGTAGGAATTGACAAAGAATCCGTTCGGCAAATGTTTCCACCGAGACAATGCCTCGGCTCATTCCACATTGTCTGTTAAGAGGTACAACATCCTAGTGTTATGCCATCCGCCTTATTCACCGAATCTTAGGATACAGATAGAAGTCGCATGGCACAAGGTAAAATCTGGATTAAAAGGAACTAGACTTGATTCCGTTGAAGCTGGGAAGAGAAAGCGAAATTCGTCTTGAAGGGACTGACAGAAGACTTCCGGCATTGTTTCGAACAATGGAAGATTCGCATGGAACGTTGTAGGGATAGAGGAGTGTTGTATATTGAAGATGATAATAAGTAAATATGTATGACATCAAAATAAAATGTTTTACAGGTCAATCTCGTTATTTGAAAGTCACACCTCATATTAATTTATCTGTGGAAATGTACCTTGATTTCTGACAGGTGATACATAATTTACTCCATTAACATTTCTCCAATCAAATTCTACAGGAAGCTGAGTTGCAATCTTTTTAATATTGTGCTGAGCGGGAACTGTTGGTGGTGGCCTGAAAATTTCAAATTGATGCTTCAATTATAACACTGTTATTACAATTATAGAATTTGAATTGGTATATTTTATTTATCATTGATTATTCTTTAAATCTAACAAACCTGGAAATTCGAGATTTCAAACCACCTGCTCTTTTTGTCAGAGCATCCAGAGACATATTAAAAAGGTTTGGGTACATTGTTGCTGTCCATAATTTTTGAATTTTATTTATTTGATGTACCAATCTTTCAAATGGAATTTTTCTTGATTTATGTGCATATCTGAAAAGAACAAAACATATATTATAATTCTTTTAAATTAAAAAAAAAACTGCGTTTTAGTGATATATAATTTTAACAATAATTTAATCTTCAAATTGTATTAAGAATGATTTAGATTCTACTATTATATAAAAATGCGTCAAAAAAGGATTAGAGCCATTGATTTTAAGATATTTTTTGCGCCATTTTTCCATCATTAGAGTTCACAGAACATCATTCCCTTCTTTCCCCTTCTTCTCTTTAAAAAAAATATCCATCGTCTTTCATTTTATCTTTCGAAGATGCACAACCTATTTTTAATGGATTTTCTTCCACTCACATTGTAACTATGCCAGGGTCAAAACTTTAAAAGTTTTTTTCTTACATTTTAAAGAGTTTAATTCAGCTGAAATCTTCTTTTCACGATTGTTTAGGATGCCAATTCGATAATTTAATTTCATAAATGAAAATTAATTGATTAAAACTAATTATGTTATTTAAAGAATTGAATTAATCTTTATTGATGTACTTCGGACTATCTGCAAAAAAAAGCCCCAGAATATTTTTTCTGAAGAACGTAGTCTTAACAAGGAATGCTTATTTTTGACGAACACTTACAGTTACTTTCTGGAATGAAACTATAGTAAATTGTAAATTGTGGCAAATGATAAATAATGGAGAAAGCTTTATGATTCACAGAAGTGTACGCGTGTGAAATTTACGAAATAATCACTAATAAACTCTCCAGTTTGGGAAAATTTTGTGTTTGTTTATAAAAATTTATTTGTGTGTATGTAATAGTAAATTTGTGTTATTGAAAATGTGCTTAAAAATAAGTTTTGATTCAGTGAAGTGAAAGGAGAGAAGAGAGAATCTGAATTAAATTAATATTGAACTCTGAAATCAATTAAAAGTTATTTAAACCTTCTTTATCCTTTAAAAAATACAACAAAATGAAAATCACTATTTTGTGAAGCGTAAAATGTGAAATTTTAATTTGGTCACTGTGATACACTGAATTAATTTGTTTATTCTATCAAAACTTAATGTATAGATTCAATTTGACTCAACGTTCCATTTTGTTCTTAAAATTTAAGGTATAAAAATTATATTACTCGAAGTGCGAAGTTTGAAAGAAAACCCATGTTTAAAAAACTCGTTTTATACCGGTGTTAAACTTTTCCCACAAATAAAAGTACTGTAACCTTCAAGTTATATCTGATTCATGTTTATTTCACGAAATATTTTGATTATAGCTATAGTTGTATTTGAAACTATTGCATATTCAAGGGTAATTGAAGACAAATGTCATAATTTTGAACCAGATTTAGTGATAATGAATACATTAGTTTGTTCCTCTCTTTTTTAATTTCCTCTCACGTGAAAGGAAAATTCTCTAAAGTGTTAAATGTAATATCCATATGGCAACACTTAATACTTGTATTGTTGTATGATTGGCTCTGGTAACAATTAATGTAAATGAAGATGGAGTAGAAAATATGCTCTGTTGTCTTTACTTCTTGGCCTGATTCCATATGACGAATAGAAGCCCTCATTATTCTATACTACTTTTTTCATATGAGTAGTAAAATCATGATTCGAATCCTCGCCTCGAAATGAAGATCACCGACTAATTAGCTAGCCCGACTCGTTTGAGAAGGACAAAGATATTATTTGTTAGTGAAAATTCTAGTATAGAATTTCCCAGAGAATTTTTCTGGAACTTAAATAAAGATTTAATATTCCAAACGAAAATAACGATGCGCATTCTGATTTTAATCCATGACATTTCAAAAATTTCATAGAATTTTGAAGAATAACTTAAAATGTTAATTAATTTAACGATTGTACTAATAATATATCAAAATTTTAAAACATGCAATATAAAAAATAATAATAAATTTAAAAAGTTCTATGCAAAGTTTTGCAAAGAACAAATTTAGCCACCCAAGATGCGCTTTTTTTTATAATTATTATTAAATTACTCAATTAAATTTAAGAATTAAAGTAAGCTATTAAATATCGTGAAATGGACAATAGCAAACGTTTCCGATATTAAAGGGAACAATAAATTATTAAATTGAATATTACATCAGCTACATGTAATTAAAATTAAAGCAAACGCTAAAAAAATTGAAAAGTGATCTGGTACGCCAAAAATGATCCACCTAAAACAATAGCCCCTTTTGTGGCTATTAATACTAAATCAATATTAAAATCATTTGACCACAAAACATTCTAAGAAGGAAGCCAAAAAAAAAAAAAAAAAATGTAGTTTGAAATTAACGAGGCAAAAAAAAAAAAAAAAAAGCTGTCTCACAGCTTAAAATTTTGAATAAAATGTTATTTATTTTCAATTGTAACTTGATTCTAGTTCACATGTTATTTAAGGTAATACATAAATCGACAAGTAAATAAAATACTTAATTTTTATGTGTTTCACTTCAATCCAATAAAAGAAATTAGGGGAAATTTACTGCGACATGTTTTTGAAAACTGAGTTCATTAATGGTGAAAGCAAGTATCAGACATATATTGCATGTATTTTATTTCAATCCAATAAAAAAATCAGGAGAAATTTATTATGACGTATTTTTGAAAATTAAGTTCATTACTGGTGAAAGCAGACATCAACGCAAAAACAAGATAATTTTTTGAAAAGTGGTCAGGTACGACATTTTTGGGTTAACTAAAACAATAGCTCCTTGGGTAGCTAATTAACACTACTCAGCTTATTAGATTAAACTTCTTAGAGTTACTTACGTTTGACTGAACCGTGCAGGCCAAGAATTTTCCCGTTTATGTCCTGTATAACAAGCCCAGTTATTGCCTAAGACATCGTGACTCCATCCAGGTAAGATACGATCGCAACGACTTGTGAAGTTGCCTTCCGAGTCTTTCTTGTAATATGAAAAGGCGAAATATTTTCGATAATTCATCACGACCTCGAAACCTTGATTGTACACGATAGTCCAGAAGCCTTTATTGCCGTTGCTATCGACAGCGATGTTGGGGAAGTGTAAAGTTATTTTTAAAGTGTTTGCTATCGGTCCTGAAAGAAAAAATTATATTGTTAAAGGGTTGAGTGGCTTTCAAATGCAGGAAATGTCTATGCGAAGAGCAAATAGGTTCTTTCGGAGTAATTCGAAATTTTATTCTGACTCTAGTAAACACAATACACTTCATTATAACTGGAAACAATTAACACTCCTACATATAAATCCACGATGGCACCAATTGAAAGTTCATACAACAATTTACAATATTTAATCATAATATAGCACGGAGACATACACTAACCAAAACGCAATGGTGGCTCATATATATGAATAGGTGATAGAAAAAGTTAAGAATTCCAAAAAATATGGCGGATGAAAGTAAGATAATCATTTGACCGATATTTATACAATATATTGGTAGAATTTTTTTAAAAAAAAGTTATTTCTCTTCAAAAACAATCCAATAGCCTTTCTGCTATTGAGTGGAAAAGAATAATATTCGGGGAATATTATCTTTTTTCCACTCACTGCCAACAAAACCTTTTTTTGAAATGTTATCTTCATTCCAATCACCCATTCATATATATACTCTTAATAATCGTTCTGCACACATCTAGATTTGTTTCGGAGCTTCTAGTTTCAAGGCCAAATTTGTCTACTTAACGACATCTGGTGACCACTTACATCTCAAGATCCCCTCTTCCTTTTCAGCATTTCTGACTGGCGTAGTCTTTCCTTAAATGTAAACCATCTTTTCGGCCTTAGTAACATATTACGAACGAACACAGTCAGGCTAGAGATAACTTTTGAATTTTATTTTACCGCTAAACAAGCACCATGTTACACATACTAGATCCTCGTTTCCGTCCTCCTTCGTTCAGTCTCTCTCTCTCTCTTTTTTTTTTTTTAGGTGAGCGCGTATCTCAGCTTCTGAGTCTGATTGGATGACTTCGTCCCTGACGAAATCAGCTGGTTTGTACCGTGACGTTCGATACAACCATCGTATGGGAAGAGAATAAAGTCTAAATTTCTGTAACGATATGCTCTGGTATAGGAAAACACAAACAGAAAATTTTAATTTTGATTAGTTTTAATGGGGAGTAACTAGGTAGAAAAAACTAATTTCGACTCTTAACAATAAGATAATAGGGTGATAATATACATTAAGATAATTTTCGCCTTGGAAAACAGGGTATCAAATCATTTATTCAATCAAAAAAATAATATAGGAGCAAAATAAAAAAAAGGCTTAACGATGAAAAGAAAAGATTGAAAAATATAGGATTTATTTCAGAAGTCATAGTGGACTCTCAAAGCGGTATAGAATTTTGTCTTATAGTTGACTCTGCCGAAAGATGAATTATTACTGTGTTTTTCGCAGATTCCTAGTTCAGAATTAATGTTTTTCTGAAACACATAGATTTTAGCGTCGAGATCTGCCATGAAGTTCATATGTTTTTCTTGTACAAAGCGTATCACACGAATACTCTTGCAACACATTCAATGTAACAGCCTGAAATAAAAGATTAGCAAAAAAATATCGTAGTTAAATACTTAAAATTTCTTATTATACATAATTATAGATAAAGAGTCACGACACATTCGCCAACGAATTATTACTAGTTATATTGAATGGAAGCACTATTTCCCTTCACCCACTAACACACAAGCGAATATTTTAGCAGCCGGATTATCAAATAATATTTTTCACGTCATTAACTTTCTACGTTTTGCTTGATGTGACTAATATTAAATATACCGCTTTCAGAGAGTAAAAAAATAAATTTCTTTGTTTTATATATTTTTTAAAAGTATATGCAGTTATTCTATTTCTGGTATGTTAATGTTCTGCAGAAAGATATTGATTCTCATTATATGTTGCTAAAAATCATTCACTTATTTAAGGTATCCGCCTACCTTTAAAACGTGATTTTCAGCCAAAAAGTCGATTTTTTTTATTTACGGTCTATTATTAAAGCCGGATTTCTTAGCTTTCTAGAACAGTTTCAATTTTGCTTCTATCTTACATAGAACTTGAGTTATAAGCATTTTAATAATAGCCTGTGCCAAATTTTAGAATTGGAAGTAGCATTCTGCTAGAATATACTTTAAATAATTTTCTCAGAAAAGAAAAGATATATTAGAGTTTCAAAATGTATATGCCTATCCACGAATGTATGAGAATTTTTGCAGTAGATCACAAAGTATACAGTATTTTCTCGGTAAACCGGCGAATATGGGACCACAACACTGCTGGATTGCCGAAAATGCTGCATTACTGGAAAATCCTTAAAAATAACGCATTCAAAAAGCAAAAGTTATATATATTATTGTATAAAATTTACTGCAGTACATGCAAATAATAAAATGTTAAACACACGAAATAATTAAAACTACAAAAAAATATGTTGTTTTGTATTTACAATAACGTCGGACTAGAAGCAACACGAGGGCTATTGGCGATGGACCTCGTAATTTTGAACATCGGTCAAGTAACAGGGACGACACCTGAGCTGGCACTCCCCTCTCCTAACTTACACACCACGCCAACTTGACGACTTTGGGCCCCGACAGATTTAACGTGCATCAGCCTCGGCTACACGGTGGGTCTTTAGCAGCCAAGGCATGAACCCGCGACTGAATGAAAACTTCCGGCCACGAATCCGAAGTCATGACCACTATGCTATTATTCCATCAAAGCACATACAGATATAATATAGTAGATGGTTCTGTAGCTATTATTTTATGTTGTATGTTATGTAATCAATTTTATATGATTATTTGAAATTGGTCCTACCCTTTGATAATTCATTTTTAAATTCTCCCATCCCATTTTTATATTCTTCCACTCCCGCTCCCGTTTTTATTTATAGTCTGTTTTTTTAGCTTTGCTATGGACCGTATCAGGATGTAGCGATAACTTTGGATGCCCCCTTTAGTAACTATTCTGATCTCAGAATCAACACACAAATTTTTAATTTTTTTTACTGATAACTTATCGATTTTATCATACTATTGTACGATTTTTGTTTGAATCAATCGATTTTAATCTGGTTTCTACACACAGCAATTTTCTTTTGACATATACTATCACTTCTTAAGGATTCTCCTAAAAAAATACTTATCATTTACTGTTTGATATTCATTTTATGCATTGTTAGCGATATTGAAAAACCTACGCAATAAAATCCGCCACCTTTTTCTGCAAACATCTATACATTTCTGTTATTATCAAATATGCATACATTTGATACTTTTATTTAATTCTTATGACCAAAGGAATGAAAAGAACAAGCTTCTCCTCTAAAATTTTTCATCGAAATTTCCCTTATGTTAATATGATGTCCCTGATATAAATAAGGAAGTCTTAATTTCGAGGTTTTTTTTTTTTTTTTCCCCACAAGAGTTCTTCTCAAGAAATAGACTATAAATAAAATAAAAAATACTCAAAGCACAAGAGAAATATTAGAAACCATTTATTTCTTAGCGATTGAATTTTTGAAAAAATATCGCAGATAAAAATTCAAAAAGTTGTTCATAATTTTAATGCAAAAATTCCATTGATTCTTATTCCTTAAGCTCGAACAACATTGGGCTGATTTGGCTAGTTTCTTGTAAATCAGTACCAGTTAGAAAACTAGCAGCTAACTTCAAACCATAGCCAAATGACGAGGAAGTTACCCGAACGCATATATCGCTCCTTTAACTTCTATGCCAATGAAGATTTTTAAGGCTTAGCAACATTTAGTGGGCAATAATCGATATTCAATATCGTCGATCAAGAGGTTCACGATCCCAACTACTGAGCAACCGCAAGTCTTAAATATTTTTGTCACAAACAAACTTAAATTGCCAGGTTTTTTCGTGCGAGCCATTAAAAAATGTACACGACTCAATGCGTATGCATTTATTATATGCCTTCAATGTGCAAAAGCAGCAATGTTATTGCTTTTTTACGCGATATATATTTGATCTTAAAAATCAAGCGTAATATATATATATATATATATATATATGACAAAAAAATGGACATACCAAGAAGGAGTTGCCCGATTGAAATGAAATTGCGTATGCAAAAGACACTGGGACCGAACATGCAAAGGATTAAACTTGAACGAATAGTGGGAGCTCCACCGCTTCGGAACTGCACATTCAGCAGACGTATATAAGGAGCGATTTTCAATCGGATGGTCAAACAATGCCTCTCCGAAAGATTCGTACACATTACGTGCAGATGTCAGAGTTTGAAAGAGATCATACGCTCGGAATGAAAGGGGTTGGTTGGACGAATCGAACAATCGCTCGACATTTTGGTCAAAGCGATGTGGCGATTAGACGATGCTAGCAAGAGTGGTCAACAACAGCAGATGTCAGCGTCAGAATGGCAACGATCAACCGAGGACCACAGCAGATCGGGAAGACAGAGCGATTGTCAGAGCAGCTTTCACAGCACCGGATTTGTCGTTATCAATTATCCACCGTATGGTCTGAACACATGTGTCCAACTTGACCCTCGACAGATGACTGATAATGTAGAATTTGCATTCGCGCCGACCGTTATGCCGCTTACCTCTCACACCTGTATACACCTGCAAGTCTAATTACAGAGGTGTCGAACTCGATCAACATGGAACTGTGCTGACTAGGGATGTATAGTCTTTAGTGACGAGTCCCGTTTCCAACTGTGTCCTGATGACAACCGCAGACGTGTCTGGAGACGTTGAGGGCAGCGTGGGGATCCTTCCCTTACTAATGCACGCCAAACAGGCCCACAACAGGGTGTTATTGTTTGGGGTACCATCTTTTCTGATAGCCCTTTGGCAGTCATTTCTGGCACATTGACAGCACAGCGGTACATAAACGACATTCTACGACTGGTTGTGTTATCGTTCCTTTTGCGACACCCAGGATTTACTTTTCTTCAAGATAAGGACCGACCGCACACAGCACGTGTTGCTATGAATTATTTTCAAGCTTTCCCTGGACTTCCTTGGCCAGCTGGGTTGCTGTTCTCTCTCCCATAGAGCCCATTTGGGACATTATGGGAAGGTGATTGCAACCATCCCGGAATGTTGACTACTTAGCTCAACAGCTGGAGACAATTTGGCACAAAATTCCGTAGGACACCATCAGGGAACTTTATCAGTCTATGCCACGCCGGTGACAGTTGCATCCAGACCAGAAGTGGACCAATGTCTTATTGACTTTCTTCTTTTGTAACAGCCAAACTCTGAAATAAATCAGACAATTGTTCTGAAATTTTAATCGTTTGTTTTTCAATACATGTTCTGTACATCCAACAATTTATATATATATATATAAACGCGAGATTATGTGGTTCACACAGAAGTGTCAGCAAGGAAAAGAGAGAGCATTAGATCAAGAAAAACTTTATTGATTCGGCAATTAAAAGGGACTCGAGACATCCCTAAAACATGCGCGATTCCAAGAGGATATTCCAAAGAGAAACATGCATGTGTATTTTAGGTAATGTATAACACATGCCAAAATTTTGACTGATATTGAGACTTGTTTTTTTTTTTAAATCATAAGACTAAGTTATCAGTACTTATGACTAGCTCAATCTTTCATTATCTATAATTAAAACCACATGCTGTTCAAAAGAATTGCTTCATGAAAGGAAAAGAAATGGTTCCGTTTTATCTTTGAAATCCAGTTTTGCTATCTTTTTACCAAGCACTATCTCAATTTTAAAATTTAAGCCTTTTTCAAATCCTATTGTGACAGCCACAGACTTTGATTATAATTTACATAGATCATTAATTGCAATGCAAATTTTGAAACAAATTAGTATCTATGGTTTACAACATTTTTTGAAAGAAAGAATTTTCCAAATTTTTACAGAAAGATCTGACATCAAGACGTACGACTTTCTTACACATTTTCTTACCATGTAAAAATTTAAAACCTGAATGGAAAAGAATAATAAAAGAAAGGCAAATTAATATAAATTAGCGACATATTAAAATCAGTTAACGCGTTTCTTCCCCAAGTTTGTCATTAAAGAAACTGTTTCAAATATTCTAAGGTCGACATGACAAAAGTAGTCGTTTCACAATCTGAATAAATTGGCCTTCTTTTCGGGGTCCATGTATGAGCATTGGGGACCGAAAGGAAGAATTTGTTCTTTGTGTATGTTCATTTAACTTTCCTATCTTGAATGAGTCTAATCTACCCATTCCTATAATTTATTTCATGAAAACTCCCATTGGTTTTAATTCTGACATCTTATTTTTAAGTACTTCTCAATAAATTAAATTTCTTCAGTTTATAACTTTTTCTGACTTGTAAAACTATTTTTTTCTGCATAAGAATAGAAAATGACATATTACCTGAATGGGTGAAATCGATCTATATTATTAATATAGGCATACAAATATATATAAATATAATCTTTATATAGTCTGCTCTTCAAATAATACTCATCTTCCTTTCAACTATGGACCCTAAGGCGAAAGTACAAATGAAAAATAACAGCCCCCAAATACAATTTCATATTACAAAATTAACCTAAAATTGAAGCAGGTACCACTTAGAAATAGACTGCCGCGTATACATACAAAGGGAACTAGGAAATTATCTGTGTGTCTATTCTACAATCAACCTACCTGTATGACCTGGCTGCAAAAAATGCGTTTGTTGTTTTTATGGTTGTAAATCCTTCTTGCATAATAATACTATAAACAAGATTTTCAAAATGTGCCTTTTTCGAAAGAAAATTGGAAACAAGCTGATTAAACCTCACACAAACATTAGGATTGAAAAAAATATTCTAATAATAATAATAATAAAAAAAAGGAATTGGTAGTTATGGCAGATGAAAAACTTAACATCAAAACACCTAAAAGAAGAAGAAGAAATGCGGTTCTGAGAGAGATCGAAAAACGCAAACAAGATGTCCTTCATGATTAGCTTTTCATTGCCAAAAGCATGTAAATACGTATAATAACTCTTGTTTATAATCAGAAATATATCAAGAATAATAGACGAAAAGAATAATAGATTCGTAATTACAATTTATTTTACTCCTTAAGGCTCCCGTCTACCCGCCATTTTGATTTCATCACTTAATGTTAATCCTATGGAATTTCTACTTGAATTCTCCCATCTTTATTATTTGATCTATTTGAATGCAATAAAGTGCATCTGAAAGAGCAAAAAATAATGAATGCTTCTGTGAAATTACTTTTTTCCTAAGAATTTTAAAAATATTTGAAAATAATCTTTAAAGACCGGAAAACTCAAAAACGAATAATTAAAATAAGAATAAATATATTTTTAAAAATCTTAGGAAAAAAGTAATTCCACAGAAGCATTCATTATTATTATTATTATTTATTTTTTTTTTGCTCTTTTAAATGCACTTTATTGCATTCAAATAGATCAAATAGCAAAGATGTGAGAATTAAAGTCGAAATTCCATAGGATTAACCTTACGACCATGAAATCAAAATGGCGGGTAGACGGGAGCCTTAAGCTTATAAATACTTAAAACACTTATACAAGCAAGGAATTGCATGGCTAAAAGGATAGGGAAGCAAAAAATATGTATGTAAAATGTATTATGTGCTGCCTATTTTAATAAACACAAAGAAAATGAAAAATAAAATTACATAAAAATACTTGTTATATGATTAGAATAAATATAAACCAAACGGGATCTAATGCTGGCAAAACGTGACTTTTTTTTTTTTTTTTTTTTTTAAAATTTAAAAAAGTAAAAAAGAAGGGTTTTATTTTTTAAAAAAAATTTTTTTTTTTTTTTTTTTTTTTATTGACAATGTAGACAGGTTAAAAGGAAGGTTCTCGATTTTAAATGAAAATTTTAAGTTTTTTTTTATCTTACTTTTCGAAGATCTAACAGTCTAATCAGTTCTTGTACTATTCTGTCTACACACAAAGATCAAGCAATTTTTCCAAGAAGCTCACCTCACATAAATCTGTTTTTTTTTTTTTTTTTTTTTCCCATTGAGCTGTTCATTCTGTCAACCATTTCCCCCCCAACATCACTTCAATAAACATTTTATCCAGGTGATGTCCGTCATCATCATAATCAATCATCCGCTTCCATATTATTTTCGTTTCTTATTCATTTTTTTTTATTTTTGATGGATGTGTAAAATTATCCAAATGTTCTCCACATAAATCTTTCTCTCTTAAATATATATGTATATACTATGCACAAATAATTAAAAGAATTAAGTTATATGTATTTGTTTGTGTTTGCGTTTGTTACTCTAGCATTAAATACAATGCTTCATTCGAACAAATAACATATGAAGACAAGAATTGTTCTTCATATGTAACAACAAGAATTGTTCTTTATATGTAACAACAAGAATTGTAAAAAAAATTGTTCTTGAACAAGTAACAATTTATTAAAGAACATTTCTTATAAGAACAAGAACCTGGAAGAACCGTTTACCTAAACCAGGGGTCTCCAAACTACGGCCCGAGGGCCACATCCGGCCCGCGGACAGATTTTGTCCGGCCCGCGGAGAGCTAGCATACTTGAAAGAAAACTCCTTCTAGAGAACATATTTATTTTTTATAGCAAATTAAATTTAGTTTACTGAAGTAATCTATTTATGTTGAATAATTATTAATATGACATCTACATTGATATGGTCATGGGCTAACTACTCATAACATTGTTGTAGGTTACTATATACTAACTAACAAATTATTGAAATGAATCCAACTAACATTTTATACATTTTAAATGAAAAAATAACTTATAACAAGCATAATGACATATGAAATACTAATGAGATTTATGTAATTGAGATTTTCCACTGACAATAGTTTGTAGTTGTGGACTAATTTTACTTGTACCAATTATTTAAAGAGATTTAAGATGCTCATCAGTTAATTTAGATCTGTAAACATTTTTTGTGTACTTCATTTTGGAAAAGGTCTTCTCACACAAATAAGTAGTACCAAAAACAGAAAACAGCCCACGAGCAAATTTATGCAAATTATCAAATTGTGTCAGTGGAAGACACTTATAAAATTCCAACAAAGATAAGTTTTGATATTTGTTCTTAATTATATCACTGCACTGTAGATCAATCATTTCCATTTGAAGTTCCGGGGCTAGGGTTTCAATGTCAGTATCAAAAGGATTCTGAAAAATCTTAATTTGATTCGCAATGGCATCAAAGTCCGAGAAACGAGTATCAAAATTTATTTTCAAAGCACTCAAAGTTTCGATTGCAAAATCGATAGGAAACTCGGTCTCAGTGGTGTGGCTGAATATTTCACATGTTTTAAAATGTGAAAAACATTTACTTCGTAGTTGTATGAATTTCTTCCGGAATGATTTGATATTAGTGTATAAATCAGGAAGATGCTGGTTTTCTCCTTGCAATCTCAAATTCAGTTCGTTCACATGTTTTGTCAAATCAACATAGAATGCTAACTTCCACAGCCATGCGTTGTTTTGCAATTCAGTAAGAGGGCGATGCTTTTCATTCAAAAAAATTTCGATCACTGCTCGAAGTTCAAAAAAGCGCTGAAGGACTTTCCCACAACTAAGCCAACGTACGGCAGTATGATAAGGTAAGTCATTTGCTCCAATCTCTTCAATAAATTGCACGAATTGTCGGTGATTCAGCCCAAAAGATCTGATAAAATTAACAGTTGATATGAATGGTTTCAGAACTTCAGACATATCCAAACATTTTCCGCACAAAGACTGTTGATGAATGATGCAATGTAAGACTATTGGTTTTGAACCACAGTCATTTTCTACAGCCTTTGACACAAGAGCGACCACTCCTTTATCTTTCCCACTCATGTTTTTGCCTCCATCAGTTGTAGTACATTTCAAGTTTTTCCATCGAAGGTTCTTTTGGTTAATGGCCATTTCAACTCCCTTAAAAATATCTGAACCAGTAGTTGTGCCATGAATACTATACATATCAAGAAGTTCTTCATGCACTTCATAGCTTTTATCTACTCCTCGAATATAAATCAACACCTGAGCAGTATCTGACACATCCGTTGACTCATCCAAGGCCAAAGAAAACCACTCAACATGTCCATTTTTGTTGAACAGTTGAGAGGATATATTTTCAGCGATGTCTTCTACCCTTCGAGCCACAGTGTTTGCTGACATACTGACAGTTTTTAATAAATTTACCTTTTCAGGGCACATTTCTTCGGCTACTGCGATTATGCATTCTTTGACCATTTCTCCATCGGTGAATGGTTTTCCACGTTTTGCAATTTCAAGAGCCACACGAAAGCTGGTATGAGTTGCAGCCTCTTGTTCAGTTTTGAGTTTTGTAAATAAAGATTGCTGCGATTTCAATCCGAGCTTCATAGCTTCGAATTTTTCTGTCCGCAAACTTCCTGTATATTTTGAGTAATTTTGAAAATGTTTTGCTTCATAATGACGTTTAATGTTATATTCTTTGAGAACGGCTATGCTTTCATTGCAAATCAAACATAGCGCCTTGTTACTGGACTCAATTACGAAATACTGAATGTTCCACTGATCTTTGAATTTTCTGCATTCACTATCAATTTTTCGCTTCTTTTCCATTCTACTAAATCACACACAAAAGCAACAATTCAAATCAAAATATTGTTACAAAGTTGTCTTAAACTTAAACACGCACAAACACGTTTTAAGGAGGTACGCACTATTTTATTTCACAGCAGTGTCATAGGAACTGACTTGTGGTTGCGCCACTAGCCTTCTTATATATTCCACTTACTGCCATCTAGAAGTGAGTGGAAGACACCAGAACTTTCTCGAACCAACGAGATTATTCTGTAAGTGCTATTAGCGCCATCTGTTAGCGATAGAAGGTACTACCTATTTCCGCTTGTGTCCACCAGATGTCCTGTCACGTTACTCCTCATGGCTCGCTCGTACTCTACGACTAATCTAGAAATTACAGATAATGACAGGAAAATTAATAATATGCAGTGTTGCCGTTTTGCGGACTTTAGTCCGATTTGCAGCCTTTTGTAAACGTGGCGTACTTTTTCGGACTTTTTTTTCATGTAAAAAAAATACTCATTCGTTACTTGAGTACTCGTTACTCGTTTGGAACCGAAGTAACGATTACTGAAGAAAAAAGTAATCAATGATTACTTGTGTATTTCATTACTTTTGTAATCAATGATTACTATGGCGATACGATGCGGGTACCCCATTATAACGGATACCCATACGATACGGAAAATACATCAGCTTCCCCGTCGCTAGAGGCATCTGGCAGAAATTAAATGAGTATCGTCCCCGTCGCTAGAGGCATAAAATTAAAGCGTTCCCGTCGCTAGAGGCATCTGGCAAAAAAGTAATCATATTTTACACCACTAGTGGACTGATTCAACTTTTTACCACCGGCAACAATGAATGATAATATGGTTTTGGCCCTTGGAATTTACTGGAGTAATCAATATGGCCCTAAGGCTGGAAAGTTTGGAGACCCCTGACCTAAACAATCAGTGTACCCTGTATCTATTCATGTTTTCTTTGTAAATTACAAAGTCAATGATTATGAACAGAATCTATTATTTCAATAGATAAATTATAACAAAATATTAGTTTTAAGTAAATGTACTGCAGTCTATTGAAAACTTTAAGAAAAGTTTTATTTCAAGAACAAAACTTCTTACTTGCGAGGCATTGACGTAACAAAATTTTACTATACATTGTCACACATTTTACTTAATCAGTCGGTACAAAAATGTATTCCATATTTAAAAAAAATATTATTCTGTTTTCAAAATGGAAAGCATAACATTTACTTTTAAACACTCACCAATTAAATATTTCTATTAACCATAGTTGCAATGAAAAGCAATTTCAGTTCCCAACGACATCAAAATTATAAATAAAAATATTCCACAGAAGTCATACTTTTCAAAACAATAACTTTGGGCGGAAAATGGTTCAGTTTTATTCAGCAGAAATATATTTAAAAAAAAATTTCCAAACATACTTTTACAAATTTCAGTTTCAAAATCGAATTATGGCTGGCACAATTTTATTGTATAAAAGTTTTAAACAATAATGTGAAAAAAAATTGCTGTACAAGGTTAGCAATAAATTAATATTTATAACAAACGAGTATAACTAATTATTAGTACTGTTTGCTACATAAAAGCTATTTTTGAAAAATTATTTTTTTAAAACTTCTTACCAATAAAATTGCTGCAATTGATGCTTGAATCATATTCTCGTTCCCCTTCCAAAAATACCCATTCTCCTTGAATGTCTTCATAGGTGCAATTGGCCGGTGTGTCTCCATTGGCTCTACTAATAACGCAAATAATACCCAAAATGACCAAGAAATTCATATTTAATTTATTCTAGTTGCTCGCAAGCATATGAATCTCCATAGAATGAAACACGTGAATCCAACGAATTTTAGTTCAGCTGAGCGAAACAAGAGTGATACCAAACAGATTCCCTTATCAACATGTAACTACACGTGATATCTCCCAACCATTACTAAATGTCTATGACCTTGACTAGAATATCAACACAACACTATTGCATCATGCGATAACAAAGTTTTTTCTACCAAACAGTAGGAAGTCTTAGTCTTCGGGTTTTGATTAGATATCCTTCTTCAAAAGGCCTGGTAATCAACATCATAATCATTAAGCTATTTCAATTTTTTTTTTTTAATTACAGACTATGAGTCCCAGTTTACGTAACAAAAGCATAATTTCAACAAATTTGATGAACGCATTAAAATTTTATCCGGTTAAAAATTCATTGTCGTTTAGAATATCCTTTGTTTTTATATTTTAACTTCACCATAATGCCAATGCTGTGGAAAAGATAGACAGGCGTCAGGGACGCGCGTGAATTCGCGGCCGGCGTTGTTTCAGTCGAGTCGTGGACTCGAGCCCTGATGCCACATGAACCATCCATGTAATGAGGCTGATGCACGTTGAATAAATCGAAGCTCTAAGTCCACTCGTTGGTATGGTGTGGAAGTTTGGAGAGGGTTGTACCAGCTCAGGTGTCATTCTTGTCACTTGACAGTGGTTCAGAATTACGAGGTTCGTCGCCTGTAGTTTCTTAACTGGTCATGGTCCTTTCATTTCTTTTTTTATATCGTTTTTATTTGAAAAATACAATTTTATATGTATTTAATTATTACTTTTTTTGCACGGTTTCTTGTGAAAATATTATACGATTATATCTTATACGATTTCTTAAAGTTGTGGAACATATCCCCAAATTCACCATATGTCGTATATATTTTTTACACGGTTTCTTACGAATCGTATCTACCATGTAAAAAAAAAGAGTTGGGTGTCTATATATAATTTTGTATATAAATTTTTGCTTTCTTACAGTTAATAATTGGAATGATATATTTGTTCAACTTTTCCTTGACATTAACAGTTTCATATTGATGTTTGAACCCTTTCAATGAAGAAAAATGGAATGACGGACGAGTTCCAACGAATAAATGTTTATGCAGAGTATCTAAGGAAAAAAAAAAAAAAAACGAGTGACTAAAGAACAATCAGAAAAATAAAATATGACAAAACGGGCACAGAGAGATGGTTAAAAAAAAGATTGTTGAAAAGTAGAAAGCTGCCATAACTTGTGACATTGGGCTATTCGCGGTTTTTGTTCTCTAACCTTGGGGACTTTTAATTAAGATTGATTGCTTTTGCTAAACAACCTTTGCCCAACCAAAAATGAAACGTGAATATGTAGATAGAAAGCAGGCAGAAATGAAGTGAAGCGGGAGAGTTAGGAAGTATAAAAACTTCGACTGAAAGTCGCGATAGAGAGGCTGAAGGAGAAGTGGAAAGAGAGGTTGAAAGAGGAGCTGGAAAAAGAGGTTGAAGGAGGAGCTGGAAAAAGAGGTTGAAATAGGCGATTGGATTAAAGGTGTAGAGTTTCAAGAGATTTAGTTATTCCAGAGAGATACATTTGATCCAGAGTCTGAGTTGTAGTCGAGGAAGGCTTAGTAGTAAGAGTCTGTTAGATTATTATTGGTGGGTTGAATTAGGGTAGTAGAATCCTTCCCCGAGAGAGCATAAATAATTGTTGTTATATTAATTAGAAGTTAATAAATTCCGTAAATATTGTTCTAGAGTCTCTTTGATTGACTTTTTGTATCTTAGTGTTTAATCATTGAATTTAGCTATGGCACAAGGTGCAGCCCGGAACGGACAGGCGTCACAAACTCTAAGTGTTAATCAAACAATTGACGTAATAGGGGCTCGATAATCCTTACAAAAAATGAAGAATTGGTACTAATATGTTGAGTAAAATAATGGTAACTTCGGAGGTAGCAATCATTTTGCATAAATAATTAAATTTAGGATGTAAGTAAGTAAAAAGTGTTTTGAGAACTTTAATAACTGGATTTGTGTTTTGGCAGTGTAGATATTAGAGAATATGTTTATCTTGTGGTATCTCTTTCTCTGTATGGCAATAAAAACTTCCTTCAGAGTTTTGTAATAAATTCCTGAATTTTTTCGATTCTAGGACCGTTGAGAATGACATCATTTCTAAAGTACCAAAAAAGGTGCATTAGCCATAGATAATGGCGGAGAATGGAAGTTAGGAAGGGGAGTGCCAAAAATTTAAAGACAACAAAACAAAAAAATAATTCTGGGTTTGGGGAAGGAGAGGGGAGATACACAAACAAACAAAAAAATTAGCTGCAAGCTGGTAAGTTTATGACACTTTATGAGTGAATTTGGAAAAATTAACAATTTAAACTAACTTTACCGTGGTTTAGTTTTAATACAAATTTGTTATTGTGTTATTTTTTTTAAAAAAAAACTAGATTAATACTATACAATACAACTTTCATCCAAGGAGGAGTATTACACATGTATTACAATTAAATAGAAGCATTTTGGGAAATAAAAATGATTAGTGTTAATATCATTAAAAAAAAGATAACCTTGTTTAAAGCACCAAATAATTCGAGATAAAAACCAACGTTTTTTTAAAAAAACGTTTTTATATGGTGACAAAGTTTATTAAAGAAAATTATTAAAATATTAGTTAAAACTGGTCACAAATATCTAAATATTGCATTATTAGGCAAGTAAGAATGGTTCACAAAATTTCAGAGCTCTAGATTGATGGGAAGTTGGTTAAATTAACGATCGAAAATTTGATGACACACACACACACACACCAAGTGAAATTCAGAAAAACGTTTTAAAAAAGAACAATTTGTTAAAATCAAACCAGTGTGTTTACTCGATGCCTTATTTTATATCCCATCACTCTGAGAAATGTAAAATGAATATACTCTTATAAATTGCCTGTGTTAAATAACATTCAATTTGGTATTCGAAGCAATTAATTATATTTCAGTAAGAAAAATATGGAATGTAAAATAAGTTTCTCGAGGTCATACGTTTAGTTTCCGTTTCAAAACAAATTTAAATGGGGTTTTTTTTTTTTTTTGCTTGGGCTAAAAAGAAATAAAAATTTTATTTCCTTCCCAAAAAATGGATAAACATCTCCCCCTACCTCTACTGAGCAGTGGAGAACTTTTCTTTTCAAATGACAGGGTAGATTTTTTACAATAACGAAAATGTCTCCCCAAAATTTGCTCGTGCTTATATGTGAAGTGTTAAATTGGAAAGGGACTCACTCAATTGTCCAATATTTTCTAAAATCCGAGGCTTATGACTTATCCGAGTTAATTGCCATTCTCCAGTGCACTAGTCAATCCTTGATAAGCTCAATGTATAGTTGCTTTAATATTTTTTAATTTGTACTCTGAACAAGAACAGCAGAATTATCGATAAGAGTTGATTAGTACGTAGTGTGGAAAGTTGTGAGAGTAGATGTATGAGTAAGGGCTGCCTGCTTGAATAACGATTTCTTTGACTGAGAATTAATTTTGACTTTAGAATTACTCAGACGTTCTGTTCTGTATATATATTTTGTTAGTCAGTATAAAAAAAAGTCTGTTTTTGATATAAAAATATTTAATTACAGAATTTTTAAACTACTCAAATGCATCCAATTTTTTAAAACTAATTACCATCAATACACATTTTCATTAGATTTTCAGCAAGTTTCCAAATCAAAAGTATGACAGTAAAAAAAGTTTCGAAAAAATTAGCATTTTTTTTTTTTTCTGTTTTATATTCCACATTGGTTATTATTCTTCAAAAACATAAATGTATATGATAGGTATTGAAAATCTTTAATTTTATCCTCACATTACAGAATTCATTCCACTTCTTTTTATTACGTAATGCAAGTAATTCATTCATTGTTCTTTTAATCTCCTTTAACAATAATGTTACAACGTTTTTCTGAATTTCACTTGGTGTGAGTGTGTGTGTCATCAAATTTTCGATCGTTAATTTAACCAACTTCCCATCAAGCTAGAGCTTTGAAATTTTGGGAATCGTTCGTACTGGCCTAACAATGCAATATTTAGACGTTTGCGACAAGTTTTAACTAATATTTCAATAATTTTAATAAGTCGAAATATTCTTTCCTCTAGGCGCTTTTAGGGTTGAGGAAAAAACTTCTTTCCCCCTCTGGGAACACCGGGCACTCCCCACACCACATGAAGCCTCGTAAAACTATTGTACTCACAAAGGGGAGATACTATCTCCCCTTTACTATCTCCGAGATAGTAAGGGTTGCTGACTTTTAGACAGTAATCATTCGCAAGAAAGAAAGTTTCCAATATTTGGCACCATGTCTTATCACAATAATTTTTTCTGAATTCTGGTTCCCATTTTTTTTTTTTTAATAGAATGACTTACAAATTTTCAAATGCATGTTTTGATTTTATGAGTATTATGAATTTTTTAATACGCTCACAAATATCTCTTTTTTAGTAAATTTTAAAGTTAAAAATAACCAACAGTTTTAACTAATATTTCAATAATTTTCTTTAATAAACTTTGCCACCATATAAAAACGTTGTTTTTAAAAACGTTGGTTTTTATATCGAATTATTTTTACAACGTTTTTCTGAATTTCACTTGGTGTGTGTGTGTCATCAAATTTTCGATCGTTAATTTAACCAACTTCCCATCAAGCTAGAGTTCTGAAACTTTGGGAATCGTTCTTATACGCCTAACAATGCAATATTTAGACATTTGCGACAAGTTTTAACTAATATTTCAATACTTTTAATAAGTCAAAATATCCCTCCCGCTCGGCGCTTTTAGGATTGAGGAAAAAATTTCTTTCCCCCTCTGGGAACACCGAGAATTCCACATACGCCACATGAGGTATCGTAAAAATTTTCTACTCACAAAGGGGAGATAGTAAGGGGTTGCTGACTTTTAGCCAATAATGATTCGCAAGAAAGAAAGATTCCAATATTTGGCGCCATGTCATATCGCAATAATTTTTTCTGAACTCTGGTTCCCATTTTTAATAGAATGACTTACAAACTTTCAAATGTTTTGATTTTATATTATGATTTTTTTAATAAGCTCTCAAATGTCTCTTTTTAAGTAATTTCAAAGTTAAAAATTATGTTTTCTAGAATTTGATGTACAGCATTTCAGAAGTACTAAGAAAGTAGAATTTAAATGATTGGCCTGTCGACTAGAAATCATGAATTAGTAAAAATTATTAGATGCATAGCTTTTATTTGCTCCATTCGTAATTTTTTAGTCTAAGCAAATTACTAAAAATAACTTAATCTGAAAAATAATTCATTGTATCCATTGCTTAATTATTAGATAGATTGATGAAGGATGTGGGGCAATATAGGCTAATATCCCTTAAGTATGAAAAAAATATTATGAAAATATTAATAAGGCATTATATAATAAATATTTGTCTGTTAAAATAATTTCAGAATTTTTTTAAAAAAATTTATTCTTATTTTTGTGCAATTTTTTTATGTTCCTTAAAAAATAATAAAGTTCGTTTGTGTTTTGTCCACGTTTTTGGGTCTAGAAGAGTATGACGCGTAATACATTGAGCCAATCATACTCAAAATAGCCTCACTTCACCTCCACGCGGTTAGATCTGATAATCCAAAAATATTTGGAAACTAAGAAGGAAAGGCTTGTATGTGTTGTAAATTTTTTCGGTAAAAAATATTCAATAAATGATTGATTAAATTGAAATTATAAATGAATTTTTTATGTGTTTATCACGTGTTTGTTTTGAATTTAATATATATATATACTTTGTCATTATATAAATAATTCGATATAAAAACCAACGTTTTTATATGGTGGCAAAGTTTATTAGAGAAAATTATTGAAATATTAGTTAAAACTGTTAGTTATTTTTAACTTCAAAATTTACTTAAAAAGAGACATTTGTGAGCTTATTAAAAATTCATAATACTCATAAAATCAAAACATGCATTTGAAAGTTTGTAAGTCATTCTATTAAAAAAAAATGGGAACCAGAATTCAGAAACAATTATTGAGATAAGACACGGCGCCAAATATTAGAAACTTTCTTTCTTGCGAATGATTACTGACTGAAAGTTAGCAACCCTTACTATCTTGGAGATAGTAAAGGGGAGATAGTATCTCCCCTTTGTGAGTACAAAAGGTTTACGATACCGCATGCTGCGTGGGGAGTGCCCGGTGCTCCCAGAGGGGGAAAAATTTTTCCCCTCAATCCTAAAAGCGCCGAGAGGAAAGAATATTTTGACTTATTTAAAATTATTTGAAATATTAGTTAAAACTTGTCGCAAATATCTAAATATTGCATTGTTAGGCGAGTACGAACGATTCCCAAAATTTCAAAGCTCTAGCTTGATGGGAAGTTGGTTAAATTAACGATCGAAAATTTGATGACACACACACACACACCAAGTGAAATTCAGAAAAACGTTTTAAAAAGTTGATTTTTATCTCGAATTTTATATTATACAATGATTCTCGAAATCGAGTATACACCTTCACTTTCCATCTTAAAAGTTATAACTGTCCTAATGGTCTTTTTCTGGGGTGAGTGAAAGTTGGAATTAATAGAGCAAGTTTCGTTTTGGTTTTATTAATGTCGCAATGAAGCAACACGAAGGCTATTGAGAAAACAGCAGTTTTCCATCACAGAAAATCTTTTTTTTTAAAGTGAATTTGCAGTTTTTAACTGTTGCAATCCCAACTCTGCTAAAACCTCAAGGGATAAAAAAAAAAAATAAATAAAAAAACTCATCTTTTTCTGTCCTTCGATTTTCTTGCTTAATAAGTTTTAATATACTGCCATTGCGCCTCCCCAATAGTTGTATTTCCTTGGCAATTCTTGTTCATTTTCTTAACGTCGCACTAGAAGCAAAACGGGGTATTGGCGGCGGTCCTCCTAATTTTGTATTTCGATCCAGTGACGAGAACAACACCTGAGCTGGCACCACCTCTCCAAACTTCTAAACTACGCCAATGGAAGACTTTGGGTCCCAACAGATTTGACGTGCATCAACCCTGGCGGGTCTTTCGTGGCATCAGGTTTCGAATCTACGACTCGACTAAAACCGTCAAGGCCAACAATTTTCCTCAACCATGAAAATCGCAGCAGTCGTTCCCATTATTAAACCAAGTAAAGATCCTACCCTACCTGACAGCTATCGCCCTATTTCCTTATTACTAATACTCAGCAAATTAGCTGAATGAATAATTTTAAACAGATTAAATGTCCTCCTTAAAAATAAGGATATCCTGATACCCCAACAGCACGGTTTTAAAGAAAAACTCTCTACTACCCATCAGTTTCTCCGTGTCGTCGAACACCTCAAGTCTGGATTTAATAGGAGGAAATCGACTGGTGCTGTTTTTCTTGGCACCCAGAAAGCCTTTGGAGGGCTTAATATACAAATTGATTAAAGTTGAAACACACCCTCACCTCATTAAATTAATATATTCCTATCTTCAAAATCGATCATTCTCTGTCAGAGTGCATAACACTTTTTCTCAAAACTAAAATACCTCAGCTTCCGTACCTCAAGGCAATCAAATTGGACCAATTTTATATAGTTTTTTTTTTTTTTTTTTTTGTCAGTGACACATCCCCAGAATCAGAAACATCACCACCTGCATGCACGCCGACGACGCAGCAATATCGGCTCAACACGAAAAAACCAAGACTCTCATATACATATGGGCTCATACTCTCAACAGGCATCTTAAGAGACTGGTTTTCTCTCTGGAAAATCGACCTGAATGCAAATAAAACAGAGGCCGTCTTCTTTTCTCGTAAAAATAAAAGAACAACACTCATTCGAAATGTTAAAGTTTAGTTTTTTTATTAACGTCGCACTAGAAGCAACACGAGGGCTATTGGCGACGGACCTCGTAATTTTGAACCACGGTCAAGTGACGAGGACGACACCTGAGCTGGCACCCCCTCTCCTAACATCCACACCACGCCAACGGGAGGACTTTGGGCCCCGAACAGATTTAACGTGCATCAGCCCCGGCTACACGGCGGGTCTTTGGTGGCCAAGGATCGAACCCGCGACTGAACGAAAACCGCCAGCCGCTATCCACGACCTTGACCACTAGGCTACCGCGGCCCCTCGAAATGTTAAAATCCCCTTGTCTCAGCACACCTAAATATTTGGGTGTGACGTTGGATAAAGCTCTCACTTTCAAACAACATATCGCCCTTATTAAACAGAAATTTCGAGAAAACGCGCGAAAAGATTATCCCCTAATCTCTCGGAACTCAAACATGAGTACCAAGAATGAAATGCTTATCTACACTCCGATTCTCAGACCAGTCCTTACTTACGCTAGCCCAGTTTGGGAGCATGCAGCAAAAACGCATATCAATTCTTTGGAAAGAGCACAAAATATGATGCTCCATCAGATATTAAATGCTCGTTGGCTTATGCGAAACGATGACTTTCGGAACTCCATTAAAATTTCTACTCTTAAAGACTTTATTGTTCACATCTCTTGAAACCATTGAGAACAGGGCCCTCCAAAGAATTGACGAATGTACATTAGATAATTGTAATAATAGACTAAGAAAAGTGTTACTCTAAATTTCATTCATTCTAATATTTAAATTTCCCTTTTTTTAAACAATTTACTCAGTTAATTTTCTCTCCTGACAAAAACAATTTTCAACCAATAGCAACTCTTCTACACTTTGATTTTTCAAGTAATTCTTTATCTTAAAGTTATCAAATTTATTTCTTTTAAAGAGGCAAAGTAATTTTAAAATATTTTTCTAAAATAAAGGGCAAGTAACAGGCCGAAGCAACTCATTCTACAGTACATCGACTAGGAGATTAAAGGATGCAGGACCTACCGTTGAAGCAAGAGCCAATGGGAGGGGGGATATCCATAAATAACTTTTAGATCAGGCAATTTTTTTTTTTTTACTATACGAGTACTTCTAAATGAGGTTTAAAAAATAAAGATGGGATCTCAAAGATAATTACAATGAACGTAAATGGCATTGCGATGTATCGTCCATTAAAACTGTTTTCAGATGCATAAATTTTTTCGTTTTGAAAAACAATGAGACAACTGAAGTGATTTCAGATAACGAATGCTTATTGTTCGTCTTTTGAATCAATACACTCGAGAGTGACAATCACTTCACAAATAGAGGGAAATGTTGATTATCCTATCAGTACAAAAAAAAGAAAAAAATGGTTCCGGTGAACCTTGACCATCGGTCATGAGACCTGACTGCGATAAATTTCACTTCGAATACCGATAAAACACTGCCTTAAAATTGTTGGCTTTACTCCCCAAACTTTTCTTTCACGGAGCGACACAATGAGCAAATTTTATGTTTTTGCTGTGTTAGGTGTTTTGTTTGGGTTGGCGACGGCCGACACTCCCGCTAATTGCACTTACGAAGACATTCGTGGAGTGTGGTCCTTTTATGAGGGTGAAAGAAGTGGAAATAATAGCATTGAGTGTTCAGATTTCAAAGGTAAACAGTAAAAAAAAGAAAATTGCATAAATTTGTTTATAATTCTAATATTTTTAATATATAATTTTTTAAAAATCTTGACTTTATTATGTGTATGAAACTTGTTTTTTTATAAGAAAGATCCTAATACTTTTCAGAATTTCTTTTATGTATATTTTAACTTTATTCATTTAAATCGATATACGAAATAAACAAAAGGAATCTATTTACAATATAACATTCGATATATTGGTTTAAAATGCGAAATTATTGAAGTAGCTTATCTGTTAATTTTTCCTTATAAATGAATAAATCATAATTAACTATTACTTTGTAGATTTTCTACTTAGACATTTCTAAATGAAGATAAAACACCAAAAAAGTTGAAAATCAATAGGTTAATTAATTACAGCAAGTTTCATTCTAAAGTGAATAGCTTTATTAGCTATTTTATGTATATAATTTATAAGATATTTAGAAGTAGTTTGTTTTGTATAGTTTGTTACATACTAATTCATTATATTTGATTTTAAATTTACTCCCTTTAAAATCAAAATATGATTATTCATTTTATGTAGCATTAAAGATTACATTCACTGACTTAATCAAATTGTTTTAAAATATGAAAAGGAGAATATATTAATATCTTAATGTCAAACAAATGTATTATTCTTCCAAAATAAATATTCATATAAACAAGAGTTCTGTATTAAAAATTATAATTTCTCAACATTGTCTCCAACTGCAACTGCAGAAAGAGTTAAAAGGAATATACATACAAATACTCCTCCAAAAAAGGTAACAAAATTAAGATTTTTTAAAAATACGAACTTATTTTTCACAAATCAAATTTTTAAATCTTCTACTCATATCAGCTATACTTAATGCATATTTTTTTATCAGGGAAAAAAACACCCATCAAATAGTTTGTTATTCCACAACAAATATTTGAATTAAATAATCTTAAAAAATACAGCAAATATTTTTATAATCCAAATAAAAAGAGCAAATCTACTTATGAATAAATATTTTTATTGCAGGACCTGCAGTAAATGTATTTAAAATAGAATTACTATTCCCAAACGTCGCAGTTGATGAGTTAGGAAACAAAGGTTATTGGACTCTAGTATATAATCAGGGATTTGAAGTTGTCATCAATTATAGAAAATACTTTGCCTTCTCCTTGTACAAAACCTCTGGTGGAAATGTCACAAGCTATTGTGATTCCACATTACCAGGATGGAGTCACGATATTTTAGGCAAAAACTGGGCTTGTTATAATGCTCTTAAAGTTAAACCTTCCATTGCACCTAAACATCATCGAGAGCATTTGTGAGTATTATAAACATATATATAAATTATTAACTTTTATTTTTAATGCTATATATATATATAATTGTATTTTATTTCCTTATTTATAAACAAAAAATGGTTAGTAAAAATGATGTAAAATCTTGCATCTGTCAAATGTAAATTAATCAAAAGCTTGATTGACAGTGTCTAGAATTTTATAATAAAAAATTTTAAAGCATGCAATAATATTCAAGATATTTTAACTGCTTAAATTTTACTTGTAAAGTCTCTTAAATATTTGATTTTTTTTAAAAAAAATATATTGCAATTAAATGATTTTAGTTATAAATAGAAACAAAAGGTTGTCTAAAGTTTTATTAATCTACATTAAGTATAATACACACAGAGAGAATATAAAATTAAAAATATAACATACACACATTTGAAAATAAAAATACTTCTTGTAAAGCTAAACAGAGACCAACCCATACATTTCAAACACTTATAAATAAGCATATCCACAAATGCATTAATTGACAACATTTAGATTACATACAGGTAGTACATACAGTTTTTAAGTTTAATTCTAAAATTCTGCATTCATTCAATGAAACAAAATTTTCAATAGCAGTAAGTATCAAAATTCTGTATTTTACAGAATTTTTGTTTCAATAATATAATTTAAAAAAAAAACTGTAAAATTTCAATATAAATGCTATTTTATGATGTTAAACCGTTTTACATAATATAATATTTGCAACTAATATTTCTTCTTAATAGTCATTATTATAAACAAATGATATCAATGAAATGTAAAACATTTTACTGTTTAATTAAATCAATAGCTTGCATAATCTTATTGCTATTAATTGTCTTATGATCACATACACATTTTCTAATAAAAAAATTTTAAATTCTTTTCAAATATATTTTTATAACTTCATATGAAAACATTAGTTCTCTTGAATTTTTATTATTAGTAAAGGGTACCCAATCATTGCTTATTATATTTCTTTGAAAAATTTGTTCGACACTAACACATTTTTGTTACAATTTTGTTTTATTTTAAACCGTGTAAATCATACAAGAATCTCGCACACGGATATTATTGCAGTTTAAAGGCAAAATATACACCTACAATAACCAATAGCATATTTTTTTTTTAAAAAAGTCAAAAATACAGTTTTCTACGTTTAGTGATTTCCAAATTCTTATTTTTAACTTTGAAAAAATAGGTATTAAAAGCTGAATAAAACGTACCAAATACATAAAATTGGAATTTAAAATTTTACAAAAAAATCAACTCTTAAAAGTGGTGACACTAAAAATTTGAATAAAATATGCAACACTAGAATATCATGTCAGTGAAATACGAATAATAATAATAACAAAAAAAAAGACATGAGTAAAGATTGCATGATGCGACTCATTAATTGTATAGATACGAGTTATAGCAAATATACTTAAATAGATATTAATCTTAAAAGTTTTGGAAAAATAAATTCCATATATAATTCATAGAATCACATCACCAATCAACCCTTACTAGATTTTTTACTTCTCCATCTACTTCTTCAAAAAATAAGATGCTAATTTTTTCTTTCAGAAGCTCTCAATATTTCATTCGGCATATTTTCCTCAGCCATTAGATCTTTGTATAATTTTTCAACCATACCTTTAGAATATCGCAATCGTGTTGCCAATTGTGGTGAACAACCATACTTTTCAATGAGTTGCAAAGTGTACACAGTGAAATTCCTCTCTTCATCAATCAATGAAACAGCACCCATAAGTGGACACAAAATAATCTTTGTGTGATCTTTAAAAAAATTGGCTTGAAAAGTACCATTAGTGAGATGGAAGATGATTGCAGACTTGGTTCTGAACCATGCACGCAAATGAGGAACATGAGCCATCTCATCACCTTCTCGAGGTTTCGCAGTTTCTCCAGCTTTCACCAAATTATCAGTCATATAAGTATTAAAATAGTTCAGGAGTGTTATCTTTTTGTTCATCTCAGCTGGGTGGTTCTGCATCGTGTAATATTTTTCATCATTATTCCGGTCAATATATTGCAAGCTATCTCCATCCGAGAGCAAAACCAGATGCGTAGAATCATTAAAATATACTCCAATGCTGTTATCACAAAGTTGATAACCAATTCCATATTTATCTGTATAATCAACCCATTTACTGATCCAAACAAATGGAACTGCCGATGGATCCTGGGCATCTTCAGGTTGTCCACTGAAATGTGTTTCTGGTCCACATTGAATTACAGATTCCAACATTCGTATCAAATCGCTCAAATGATAATCTTTAGGCATACAGCTTTGGTTTTTAAAAATATCATCTATTTTTGCAGCTGCAATTTCCATTTCAGTTGCTGCAGTTTTAATAGGTTTTTCTGGTATTGCTTTTGGTATATTTACATTATCTGTCAATGGAGCACGGCCTATTTTAGAGACCTCACAGATGGACATATTATGAGAGAATCTAGGTTGCATAGTGAGGCAGGATGTAGGTAAGCGTGATGGAATGTAACCAGATATGAGAAAATCATCTTCAAGTATTGCATCAGAACTTGGTCTCATATCTGGGTCTGGATGTAGTAATTTCTGAATTAGTTGTCGAGCACAACGATCCAATCTTGGTGGTAGATAATATTCACATTTCTTTATTTTGGTATAAGTGTTCTTGAGAGTGCTTGTTTCAAAGGGTGGAGAACCAACGAGCAATGTATACATAATGCAACCAAGGGACCATACATCAACTTCATAGCTATGTCCTTTTTTGGTAAGAATCTCAGGAGCTATGTAATTTGGAGTTCCACAAAGGGTCTTCTTCCTCTCTCCATCATGACTTATACGGGTGGCTAAACCAAAGTCACCAACCTTAATTTCCATATCATCATTTATGAAAAGATTCCCGAGTTTCAGGTCTCTATGGATCACTTTGTTGTCATGCATATACTTACAGGCCAGGACTATTTGTCGCATAAAATAGCGAACTTCCGGAATCGTAAGCGTTTTCCTTCTTTTGTGCATTTCCATCAGCGATCGCTTACGGCATAGTTCTAGGATTATATACATATTGCTTTCATCCTCAAAATAGCTGTGGAGAGATACGATATAATGATGAGACAGAGAACTGTGAATCTGAATTTCTTGGAACATCTTTTCTTTGTGGTGTGGCTTCATCAACATAGTCTTGGAAACCACTTTACCAGCGAAAGTGTCCCCAGTAGTAGTATTTTTAAATTCATAACATCTTGCAAATCCACCCTTACCTAAAAAACATCCTCGACGATAAGTCACTTGAGATTTGGGATTAGTTATCATCTGCTTCAATTCTTCATGTTTCGTTCGGTCGCCCATGTCGGAATTATTTCAAAGTAATCTGTATTCCAAATTTAGGGCTTCGTCAGATTTTGATAATGAACGTCTTTCATGCAAATATTAAAAAATGAATGCTAAAATAAAATACCTGGGTAATAAAATAACTATTTACATTAAAAATCGTATCCAACTTTGAAAGCACATTCAAATTTCCTTCCAACCGCTTTTTTAACTTCAAACTCAAATTGTAAGTGACGGTTACAGTTATTACCTCAACTTGAAATCTGATTGTGATAATAATTGTGATGGTGATAATAATTGTTATTTTTCAAAAATTTGATTTTCAGATATTCATTTGTAAAATATTGATTCATTTATATTTTAATTTAAATACTAGCTCTACTTGTAAAATTAATTTATTTGTTTTCTATTTTTAAATGTTACTTTGCTCTAACCGTAACTCCATATAATAGTCTCTCTTGTTGTTCTCTATCCCATAAAAACAATCAATCGTGGTGTTAAAAAAAACACGCTAACTCGGTATCTCGCCTTTTTTTTTTTTTTTTTTTTTTTTGTTTAGCTTTGCGTCCTTATTATAAAGGTTATTGTTGTATCTGATACTGCAAATTTTCCCTTATTACATTATTTAGGCAACTGTTATTTGTTTGTCTTGTTTTTTTCAATTGAAGTTATTTTGAAATATAATATTGGTTACTTTTATGTAAATGTTTATTTGGATTGGAACGCTGTTTAATTCACACACACACAAAGGCTTACAAATTATTGTATTATTGGAAGTTTTTCTTTGAAGAATTATTTTATTTACTTTCTTTAAATAGTAATACATTTTATTTACTTTCTATGAAATTTTTCATAAATCAATTTTTTACAGAATTCAAGGAGATGGTATCTTTTATCAAGATAAAAATTACATAAGCCAAATTAATTCCATTCAGAAATCATGGGTTGCTACTATTTATCCCCAGTTCGATGGTATTTCCATGGCAGAGTACATTGGAAGAGCTGGAGGCTTAAAATCAAAAATTTCTCAGTAAGGTTTTAGACAAACTTATTTTGATAGTTAGTATATATGTATGTATATACGCCTTGTCAGCTACTATGTAAAAAATATATTATCAAATCTAGCTGACCAGCTGATCTAATTTGTCAATATATGTTGCAATTTTAGTTTTATGATTAATGGAATTTTTTTCCTAAGCATTTGATACTATTGAAGAGTTTGATACAAAGTATAAAACTTTGTTGCAAAGGGATAATTTAGCTGTCCTTACACATAAAAATTTTTATGAAATATATAGATGTATATATTGTAATCAATGTTTGTTATATTTCTTCGATAATGTAACAGTTCCATTTCTTTAAGAACTTAACATTTGATTGATTGTGTTTAATAAAAAGAGGACCTTTTTTATAAGAGCAAAAAAAATTCTTTGACAATGGGAGTAAAAAGAATTTCACTAAAGGTTTATTTTTTGCTTAATTCATTGTTTATCAAAATGTGCTTTTGAAAGTCAAAGACCCAGCAATGCAATTTGAAATATATTGACTAATTGTAAAACTGTTAAGAGAATGGGATAAGCAAGTAGGCATAGCTAAAAATTTAAAATCAAGTACCAGGCTTCTCCAGTACTTGTAAAAATATGTAAAATAGATTAAAAAATAATAATATCCTTACATATAAGAGTGGCTGCGGTAGCCTATTGGTCATGGTTTCAGATTCGTGGTCGGTGGTTTTCATTCAGTCGCGGGTTCGATCCTTGGCCGCCAAAGACAGTAGTGTAGCCGGGGCTGATGCACATTAAATATGTCAGGACTCAAAGTCTTCCTGTGGGTTGGTGTGGAAGTTAGGGGAGGGGAGTGCCAGCTCAGGTGTTATCTTTGTCATTTGGCCGATGTTCAAAATTATGAGGTCCGTCACCAATAGCCCTTGTGTTGCTTCTAGTGTGACGTTAATAAAAAACTAAACTAAAAATAACACCTTACATATAAGAGAATAATAGCATCATTAAAACATGAATAAAAATAGTTAGAAATGCAAACTAAAAATTGATATTACCCTGAACTATTAAAACAAAAAAAAAAAAAAAATCTAAGCTCATATCAACTACTTGAAAAATTCAAGCTTTAACAGTTCATAATCAGTTCAAACAATATTTTGGCTCTTTTATCTTATCAATTTAATTTAAACTAGCAAATAATAGGATTCAACCATGATTCTTTTAAGTTTAAATGCTCATTTTAATTCGTTTATATTTTTGTGAAATTATAAAAAATTTGAGATATCTCAATTTAATTTTTTTTGTATGATATCTGTGATCTGTATTATAAATGGATTTAATGACTACTTGAAACCATTTTAAAGAATATTGACTCTGATTAGGCTTTTTCTATTCAGATAAATTCCAGTACTTTGATGTATTTTAAGAAATAAGTGTTTGGAAAGTTGTTTTGTATTTTTCTCATATTGAAAACTATTTGTGTCTTAAATTTTGTGTTAATAGTTATTAAGATGTAGATTATATTACGATAGACAAAACCCATTTAAAATATTTGTTAAGCTTAGTTCATTTGAGGAAAAAAAAAGTTGTATTTTTGTATGTCAAAGTTGTTTTGTATGTCAAAAAGTTGTATGTCATTTAATATATATAAAATCAAAATACCACTAACTTTTTTTCAAATATTTTAGATTTTTCTCTAATTTTATTATTGCCATCTTTATTTTAATTTATTTAGGTTTCCACCTCTTCAAATAGGTGTTCCATTGGGATCTGAAGCCCTCTTTGACAGTTTACCAGAAGAATTTGATTGGAGGAATGTCAGTGGGGTTAATTATGTATCACCAATTCGTAATCAAGGTCAGTAAAATGTTAAAAATTTTATTTAAAAAAATAATAAAATATTGTGCTAATTTGTTAATATTAAAGGAAAATATTTTGTGTGAAATATATATATTTATTTAATTTTAGATTTATTATCAATCTTAAAACTGTTTTTTTTTTTTTTTTTTTTGCCCTTTATATTCTTAGTATTTTGAAAATGTGAAATATTTTTAATGAAATACACATTTCCTGTTTTGAAAAGAATGTATAATATTCCTAATATATACTTATTGCTGATCTAAAGAATTATTGAAAATAACTCTGTTGCTGTATTTAAAGCTGTTTCTTGTAAAGCTAAAAAGAAGGATTCAAATTCTGAACATTTTTTCTGATAGTAAAATGCTCCTGAATGAATTCTAATTATTGAAGTTATAGCTTTTATCTGGTTTATCAAACTGTGGCCTTAAAATGTCTATTTACTTAAGGAATAATAAAAATATTCCTACATATAAAAATGTTAAGACTCATTTGGTATTAAAATAGAGGAATAAAAATATTAATATAATATATTGGAAAAAAATGGATTATATAAAAAAAAAAAGTATCATATTAAAGTGGAACTGTGCTTTCTTTATAAATAATCAAATCAAAATATGTTCACACTGTGGAACATTTTTCTATTGAAAATTATCCTGAAATTGAACTTTATTCTTGAGCATCTGGCAAAGATGGTCTTCCTGCTATAAATCATATTTATTAAAAGGAAATGAATAAATTATGAATTATTTGTAAATTATGAGTATTTTTATTGAATCAGGCTAATAAAATTTTAACACTGTAGAAATATTTTCATTCATAGCATTTTTAAATGTTAAAACATTTTTATTTTTTAATGGTGATCCATAATAGAATTTTTTGAAAGCTATATGTATTTATTATACAGGAGGCTGTGGCAGCTGCTATGCCTTTTCATCTATGGCTATGCTGGAATCCCGTTTAAGAATACAAACAAATAATGAAGCAAAAGTCGTATTTTCTCCTCAAGATGTTGTTGGCTGTTCAAAATATTCTCAAGGTTAATAATATAAATTCTTGATTTATAAATAGTTCATTAAATATAAATAAACATTTTAAAGGCAAATATTTGTTAACATATGAATAAGAAAAATATACATAAATAATAATTCTTTTTTTTTTGGTGGGGAGCTCAAATTTTATTAAAATGGGATATATTAATAGGTATGTTAATTTTTAACAAATAGATGTATCTTTAGGATGATTTTCTCTGTGCTAAAAAAGAGTATTTGTCATTGTTATCAGTATACATTTTTTGGAAGGTAGGTTATCACTCAAATTTTTGTTATTCTTGTTTAAAATTACATATGCAAATGTGTATTTATGTGCCATTTTTGGTAGCTGATTTAAGTCTTTTATGTTATTGAGCTGTAAGTAAGAAAATAATTCTCAATTATACTGTGATGTATTTCAATATCAGACATAATACTTAAATTATCCAACACTCTCGATGCAGGGTGGATTTAATGTTATATGTAAGGCTCATTCACTGTCAAATATGAGGTTTAGCTAGCATTTTGATAGATATCTATTTACTTGGATAAGATGGGTGTGTTCTTCTTGCATATATCTGCACAAAAATTGGAATTCTACCTCTCATTATACTTTCAATTTTCCCTTCTTTAATGAGGTAGGAATAGTATACTTTATTGGATGAAAAGATATTTGCAATCAGGCATTTAGAATGGGATACAAATGATAATATAAGAAGAAGCTAGCATACATAAACATGACAAGAAACGTCTTTAAAAAGCCAAACAGGAATGATTTATACCTTGTATTAGAAAGTTTTAAAAATTAACTTGCCAAATATATTTTTATGTCATCTGTCTACCAGACTTAATATATTTTCATCTTTTCTTATAGCTGTGAAGTAAAGGAAATTTTGATCTGTATAGAATTTGTGTGATGAAGATTTTGCATAACGAGATGTCAATCATATTTAACATGATCATTTGTCCTGTTGTTCTCAAGCATAGCTTTGGAATGTAAAATTGTTTTATTTCAGAAGACAGCAATCCATTCATTAACAATTCAAAACTATTTTAAAGAAAGTCATTAATTTTCCAGCAGAATGGATATTTTTCCTGTGAATACGTTGTGGAAAAAAATGTAATTGCAGTTCTTAAAACTATATTAATTGCCAAAATAAATTTTAATAAATACTGTCATAAATTCAATTCATATATGAAATCAACACCAAGTACACTTGAATCTTTCTTGAATACCAAATACTTTCTGGAATACATTACTATTGTCTAAAATTAGTAGGTGTCTCATTTTGAAGAAGAAAAGAAATTATCACATTAATCAAAATAGAATTTTTCAAAAATATGATTTTTATTCTGTGCTATATTGAAATAGGGAATACACTTTTGTGTTATGGAGCATCTTGTCTGTAGCAAACCAATAATGGCCTTCATAGAATTATAGGCATTTTATTTTAATTTAATCTGTTGTGAAAAGGGAAATACTGTGCAAAGTGTATAGTAAGAAATTTTGTAATTTGGCATTCTAATTTTTTTAAAGGTGCTATAAGAAATATTTGAATCATAAATAAAATGTGTATATATTTTTTTTTACTAACCAGGGTGTGAGGGAGGATTTCCATATTTAGTAGCTGGAAAGTATGCTCAAGATTTTGGAGTTGTGTCTGAAGACTGTTATCCATATGAATCTAAAGATGACTCTTGTCATGAAAAAAAGTGCAAAAGATATTATGTTGCTGATTATAAGTATATTGGAGGATTTTATGGAGGGTGAGTTCTGAAGATTTTGTCAATTATATTTATTTTTACACATTTTTATGCAATCATTTTTAAGCTTTTGTTATGATTAGAATATGAAAAAGTTTATCTATTAAAGATGTAAAATATAATCTATTCTATATGCAAAAATAAACAAGGTAAAATGCTTACCTCCCTTTCGAATCCTAAAGGTAGGATGAATTAATCTGCGGTTTCGTCTCAAATTCTAAATGACAATTTGAATTATTCCAGTAATTCTAGACAGTAACTACTTGAAAGAATTACATCCAGATCCGTTACTACCGAATGATATATTAAAAGGAAATTATTTACAGATATTGTATTTGATACATAAATTCGATTACAGTTATATCGCATGTAGAAAATATATGCGACAGATGAGTTCCAAAGTTCAGTTCATAATGTTTTTGTTTTTCGCTCCAATCTCTTCTTCACTTCAACAATCATCTCGTTTCCTCAGCTCGGTGACATGGCTTGTAGCAGAACGGAACAAAAGAAGTTTTTTATTGTTATGAAAGGTAAATTAGAAAGTTGCTGTAATTGTAATTGCTAGTAATGAAACATTTTTATGTTGAAAATTATTCATTTCATGTTTTAAAATTATTTTATTTAAAACTCAAAGATTAAAATATTGATATATGACAATACATTTTTCATTTGTATTTAAATGTTACCTAGTTAAAAGTTTCTTTTAAAAATATTTGTTTTTAAAATAAATCATTGATTTGATTTTTTTAAAAAATAAACAACTCATTATTTTGTAAGAAATATTTCTATGTTGAGGGCTTGGTTTGGTGGGAACAAGATGAACACAGATAAAATAAATATTGAAAAATATTTTACCTTTGAATAAGTGTAGGCTAACTTTTAATTCCCCCCTCCCCTTTCTCCCTGCAACTTGAAGTGTTTAAATAACAATAAATTGACTTTCTCTGACAAATGAGCAGAACATTTAGTTACAAATTTTTTTTGAAATTTAAATTTTTTGATGTTTCTGAATATTTTTTTAAAAATTAGATTATTGTGAAGAAAAATTGACTGCTTTGATGTATTTTTCTTGCTATATGAGAGGATAAATTATAAAGGAAAGTTGCAATTCATTATGTTGAACTTAGGTTTTATTTATTTATATAATGCTATCTTGTTGCTTTATTGTTATGCATTTGTTTTGGGCAGTTGATAAATTTTGTAAATCTAATTTGTTGCAGTATCATTTTTCTTTTAAATTTGACTATTTTAACATATTATGAATTATTTATCAGAAAAATATTGTCATATATGTATTTTAAACAAGTATATCTCTAAATCTCGCACATGTGTATATATGAATGTAAATTACTTGATTTGAATTAGTATTAATCAGAATGTAACTAAGCAACTTCTCTAAAAAGTTCATAAGTATTTTTTTTAATAGCTGTACATTAATGTATATTTCAAAGCATCTTTTGAGTTGAAACATTCCATTGCCTATTTTATTAGATTATATATATATAATCACTTGTATTTAGAAAAATTACATTACTGTGAAAGAATTTTCATCTGTAATGAAAATTATAGTTTCTAAATTTCACTCATTGGACAATATTGAATATTTAAAATATTTATAGAAAACTGTTACAAGGTAGATCATCTTTTAAATACAAGAGATGTCTACATAGTTTAAAAGGAGGTTCTTTCCGAGAAAATCCAAATTCATTTTGAGAATTTCTAGAAAATACACTATATTTCCTTTCGAAGGAGCACTTAACCCACACATAAAATTCTACAATAGCATAAATTCAAAGTTTGCGCACATTACTGAACACAGCAATTCAAATCAAAGAAATCTAGAGATTGCTGTTCAGCCACGTAATTTTGTCTTCTAAGTCACATCTACTTATATAACATTACATACATATTGTTACAAATTTGTAAATACTATTTGTATTTAACTTAAAATATCTCAGACAGATCGGAAATACTCAGAGTTTGGGCAAAAATCGCATGTGCAATGTTAAGAAGGGGGGAAAACGGTATTTCTACGGACTTGGTGACCTTTTGGCAGGATTATTGGCGACATTTGGCGAAAAATAGATGTTTCTGGAAAGTTCCATCATCGAAGCTCAAGGACCAATATTAAGCGAGATAGCCTAGAACAGGGGTGGTGAACCTTTATGTATCAACGTGCCATTTTTTCTAAAAAAATATTTAATGAAGTCAAAGACGTGCCGTCAAATAATTTTGACTTCGTGATTATTGGGAAAATAATAATACTAAATAATATCAACTCAAAATTCTTTATTTACTACAAAAAAAAATACATTTTGCAATATCTCAGTTATACTCGTAATTCAAATTAAAGTAACATTAGAGTGACTTCTGTTGCAGATTAAATGACAAATAAATTATATTAGAGTTGTAAGATGTTACTTTTAGCAGAACGCATGCTTAACTGGAGTCATCTGTCAAATGGTTTCTAAGCGAGTCTTTAATGTTCTTCATCTCTGAAAATAATGGCTCGCTGGCATAGGTGAATGAAAATATGGTTAAAATAGCACGAGACAGCTTTTGCAAACATTTAAATGTGTCTGGTAACGAATTACACATTTCCAAAATTCTGTTATTGACATTTTTACTTTTATTGCTTGTCTATCTTTCAGTTTCAATTAATTCCAACTCTTTCCCTGTTTCAATAGATTTTTGAATCCATATTGAACTAGACTGGAAATCAATCAGCTGCATTTCAAATTCAGCTATTTCCAACCAATTGAATTGGGACAAGTTCAGTTTATCAAATGAAGTCAGATCGGGGTACATAATAAACTTGAGTCCTTCCGTTAATTCTTAGAAAATCTCACTGAAAATTCATTGATTGAAGAATCAATTACAGAAATAAATTTTTCTGCTACAGTTTCTTTGCCTGGTTTCTCATATATACCTAAAACGTTGATGTTGGTTTTTTTTCAAGTTTGGAAAATACTTATTTCTTGTAATAATATCATTCCTGTGTGTATGTGCAAACATGCAGTTAAGCATCAAAAGTGCAAATGAGATCTATCATGATGATAATTGTTTTATTTGTGTCTTGAATCTTCACGTTCAATTCATTGAAACGTTGTTATATGTCTGTAAAAAACATCAATTTTGAAAGCTACATAACATCCAACAACTGTGGGTATTGTTCTATTTCCCCCTTATTTTGTAGAAACAGTCTGATTTCTTCCAAGCAATCAACAAATCTTTGAAGTACGTTCCTGCTGATCAACCAACGAACATTATTATACATCTCAGTAAGCCACTATACAACAAGGTGACTTCATTTACCAAACACTCGCGTCTTCCACTTTCATCCGAACACTCCGTAGCGTAGGATCACTCGCATTCGTTCGTAATATGCTTCATAGTGAATATAGTGATCGGTGGCATGCCCAAAATATTGTGTCGTGTGCCATTGGTTCACCATCCCTGGAGGGGCCGCGGTTAGCATAGTGGTCAAGGTCGTGGACTCACGGCCGGCGGTTTTCGTTCAGTCACGGGTTCAATCCTTGGCCTCCAAAGACCCGCTGTGTAGCCGGGGCTGATGCACGTTAAATCTGTTCGGGGCCCAAAGTCCTCCAGTTGGCGTGGTGTGGATGTTAGGAGAGGGGGTGCCTGCTCAGGTGTCGTCCTCGTCACTTGACCATGGTTCAAAATTACGAGGTCCGTCGCCAATAGCCCTCGTGTTGCTTCTAGTGCGACGTTAATAAAAACTAAACTAAAAAACTAAACTCACCATCCCTGGCCTAGAACCTTGGCGAAACTCTTAGATTTTCACTCCAAGCCAGGTATAAATACCACCGCTTGAGATAGAAGCTTGTAGTAGTGAAGAAGATGAGCAGTAGTGAAGACGGTCATTTTTTTATTGCTAGTCAAGTGCACAGCAGCTGTTATCTGTCTGAGATATTAGAGATTTCTGCGTTTGGAAGCTGTTTTCTGTGAAATTAGCTGAATTAGAGCTGTGTAATTGTGATATCTACAGCTGGAATTTCCTGAGTCCTGTAGAAATTGTGATGAATAAAAGTCTTGGGATTTTTAAAGAGATTGTTTCATCGACTCTCAATTAACACGAACCCCAAAGCATGATACAAAATTTTAACATTGTCTATAAAATTATTTTTCTAGCAATATAGTTGCTTTGCAGGGAAGACAACAAAGTCTAAACTTTTTGGTAACAATATGATTTCTAATACATTGAATGTGAATGCCTAGACCCAGCAATGTTGTCTGAGCTGTCACTTGAGACTTATACTAACAGAATTTTTAAGAAGGAACATAAATATTGTATAATTGTCCAATCAAAATTGCCTATATTTTAACTGCTAATAATTAACTATATTGTAACTGTGTATTATCAGCCAGTACCATCTAAACAAATTTCAGAATTTCATTAAGAGATAATGTCATTAATAAGTAGACTGGCAGTGAATTTTCCTACAATGCTGCTATTATTTTTATGTCATGACGTTAAAACAAATGTGTAAGCTTTGGATTGAAGAAAATTGCTCAAATTAATTTAGCCAGTATGTCCTCCCTTTTTCCTTCCCTGGGCCACACTTGAAGGAAATGAGATGCTTGGGACTGCACGAAACAAGTCTAACTCTAAAATATTAACAATAGGTTGTGAGCAAAGGGAGGAAGGGGGAGGAAAGTTAAATAAATAATTTATGATTTTGCATCATGTATGACAACACATATGTGATTATTTGAAGGCTGCCACATGGAATTAGATTGACATTATATTATTCATCTTATGTGTCAATATTTATATGCATTTCATTACAAATTTTATAAGAATAAAGATAGCTGTAAATCGTAAAAGTCGTGATATTTGCCACTGAGTTTAAGAAAATGTTGCATCAGTATTGGTTCGATTGAAGTGGTTTCAATTTTCTGGGAATTCTCAAAGTGTTTTACCAGTATTTTGGTCCTATTTATACTCTTGGTGTGTTTCCCTCTTGAAAGCAGTACCTCATAAATGTATGTGCTTCTGAATGATTATGAATAAGGAATTATTCTGTAGTGTGGGTATTTGTCTTAGAGCAGGTATGATTTCTAAAAGTCGATTTAAAAGACTTGGACATGAATGCACTTGTATAGCAAAAGTAGAGAAAAGATTTAATAATGAATTAAAATTTATTTTACCTGCCTTAAACAAAAAAAGGCCAATGAGAAACCTATTCCACTTTCTTCAACTCAATTTACAGAAACACTTGCAATGTCAATTCAGCTGTCTTGCCATATAACTGTTCACAAACTATTCAGAAATGAAAGAAATGTTAAGCAATACTCAAGTGTTATTATGATCCATCTTAATGCAAGAGTAAAATGAATCATAGTTGTGTCTTTATTTGGTTTTCCAGAAAAATAAAACCAGTTTCAGACAAAACTAGTTAACCAAAAGAATGATAGGGAATGTATCAGGTGTTATCTGTCACTTTTCACACTCAGTAAATTCACTTCCCTTTATGACAATCCACCATGCATAAGTGCTGATCACTTTCTCATCCCCACTAGTTGAATTTTCAGAAAAGTAGAATATTCAATGCTACAGTCATCAGATCTCTTTATTAGTTGAAGAACAACTGAGTTGAATTAACCAAGCTGCCTTGCCTGAAGCCAGCCTAAGGCTGTATGTCATTAAAAGGATGCAGGTGTTGACTACAAAATATACCTCCACTGAATGTTATCTATTTCTGACCGCATGCATCAGTGTAAATAAATTACCAATGTGAACTTGCTTATTGCTCATGGTAATATCACAGGCTCCTATTTGGCTTTAGAATTTACATAATTTTTATATACAATGGAAGGGAGGGACTTCACTTAAAAGAGGATATTTGGCTGAAGTTCTTTTGAATTAATTACATGAAATGATATTTACTTGCAATATAAATTGATATTTCTTTTTCTCAGTTCTTCATGCTAAGGCCACATTAATGTAATGGACATCCCTGCTCTAATATATCAAAAACTTTCCTGAGTATTTAGCACATGATGAAGTATTAGTACAGGTGTGGTATTATTTGATTTAATAGTCCAATGACATTTTCTGTGTAAAGGTTCATGAGCAAGCATTTCTTTGTAAGGGTCCTAATCCTCTATCTTCAACTGTTATTCTGTATCAGCAGCTATACCAATGATTAAGTTGGGTTTAAATAAAAATTAATCTTGTAGATAATAAGAAATAGCTCAAGAGCATGCCTAGGATATCTTTGATGCAATGCTACAACATGTATAATTTGTTTTTTATATGTTGCTTGTATTGTTAAATTGGTATGAAACTTTTAATTGTTAGCTTCTGAGGTCGTTAATTAAATGAAAAATGTTTTTTCTAGGTGGATAACTCTTTCGTACTGCTTCAATTTTCCAAAAATAATAAGGTTTTAGTTTAATTCAAAGATATTTGAATTGTACTTATTGAAGCATTTCTAAATTTTCAGATGTAATGAAGATTTGATGAAAATGGAACTTGTCAAAAATGGCCCAATTGCTGTTTCCTTTGAAGTTTATGATGACTTTACAGCTTACCAAGGTGGTATTTATCATCATGTTGGAATTCAGTATCGTTTCAATCCTTTCTCCATCACAAATCATGCTGTTCTGGCTGTAGGCTATGGTTCTGACAAGAAAACTGGAGAAAAATACTGGATTGTGAAAAACAGTTGGGGTTCTGGATGGGGAGAGAATGGTTATTTTAGAATCCGCCGTGGTACAAATGAATGTGGCATTGAAAGTATTGCTGTTGCTGCGAAAATCATTCCTTGAAAATAATGTTGTTTTTTAAATAATTTATTCCTAAACTTTTTGTAAAGAGATTGTGTTTGTATGTCAAGTTTCAGCTGAAGTTTTGCTTGTATTGTTAATTTTTATATAATTTTTTATACCTGTTTTTTCTTGACACATTTATATCAACTATATATAAATAAAACTAATTCCTGTTGCTGCACTATATATAAATAAATGCTTTTTATAAAATCGTTTTAGTGTTTATCTGTGTGTAAAAAATACACCATATTTCTCTTAACATTCATTGGCAAATAAGGGGATATCATGAAGTTTTAATTATTATTGAGAAATAATTGATATATCTGCTTAAAATTTATTCTGCATATTTATTGATCTTTATGTACATAATATTTTAAATTACAACTATTGTTGATTTGTATGTGGAAATTGCAGATTGAAGAAACCTACGGTATCAAAATGTTTTAATTATTATTAAAAAATAACAGAGTTAGGAATTTAATTTTTATTCAATATTCTTTAGACTTTTTTACAAAGTCACAATCCAGAGTTATATATTTCATCCAGCATTTTTCAATCTTTCAAAAGCGATTGTTGTAAACTCAGCAGATTGAATTCTCTTCCCTATATTGCAGGTTACTTCAATCTATGGCTTCCTGAAGCCAAACAGATCAACATAAATAAGTGTAATTAACAACATTATATTCATAAAGATCAATTAATATGTAGAATAATTTTTAATCAGATATCTTGTTATTTCTTAATACTAATTAAGCTTTATGTTATCCTCTCTAATATACACATCTTTAATAGTTTTAATATTCTTTTCTTGTAAATTAAAATCTCAAGCAAAGTCATGATTCTGTTTAAGGCTCCCTTCGAGCGATTCCGAAACTAGGAATCGACGAAAGCTCCCTCTACTGGGAGGGGGGAAGGGGCGTTACTTAGTGCGGACAAAGTACTCATACAATACTGGTCATATGGAGCAGAAGTAAATAGTTCTCTTATAAAAGAGAAATTACAAGCTTTATTTTTCTTAATTTTCCTTATTTCGCTTGAATTCAAATTAGGAACTTCTTAGATGCTTTTAATTTTTTCAATTTTGCTCTAATATTTTCCATTTTCTTATATTTATGTTTTGACAGCTATCATGAAGTTTGAAAATGACGTCACAGGGTAATAAATATTTCCTCTAGACAGAACTGAAAGAAGTAGAGCTGTTTCCCCACCTCGATTCTTCCCCTTCTATCTCCCCCTCCATTCAAAACAAGAGAAAAAGGGGGTAATTTGATCTCCATCGTTCTTTTACGCAGCGAACTTGCAAGCTTTTGCGGTAGGAATCGGTCTCTCCTGAGGCTAAATTGCCCTTCTGTGTTGTTCAAGTGTTTGAAAGCTATCCCAAACTAGGAAGAAACTGGTTTTTTCATTGCTTCAAAAATAGTCATTCTTCCCTTTCGACAACTTTTTTTTACTCCTTTTTTTCATGCCTTCTAATTTCAAAAAATCTGTTTCTACTATTTCATTTTTTTCAAAATCGTATCACTTGATTTATAAAAGATCGACAATGTTAGCGATATTCCCAATTTTGTGTTTACTGATTAATTATATGAAAATAAATTTTAATATAATAAAATGTTCTATATACAAAATTTTGCAAAGAACAGATTTTGCCACCCAAAGTGCGCTTTTTTTTGTAATTATTATTAAATTACTCAATTAAATATTAGAATTAAAGTAAACGATAAAATATCGAGAAATTGACTATAGTAAACTTTTCCGATATTAAAATTAAAGGAACCAGTAAATTATTAAATTGATTTTATTTTAGCTGAGTGTAATTAAAATCAAAGCAAACGATAAATTATTAAATTGAATATTATATCAACTATATGTTATTAAAATTAAAGGAAATGACTAGTTATTAAATTGAATTTTATATCAACTATATGTAATTAAAATTAAAGGAAATGACTAATTATTAAATTGAATATATTTAAGCTATATGTAATTAAAATTGAAGCGAACGATTAAAAATTGGAAAGTGATTTCGTACACGAAAAGTGATCTGGTTCGCCAAAATTGACCCAACTAAAACAATAGCCCCTTAGGTGGCTAAAAAGCTGAAATCTGGTCAAAATAAATTGCTCAGTGATGTTGCTGCATTGTCAGTATGTGGTTGTATTAACTGAAATAATTATTTGAATTTTGTTGCAAATATTGTATCCAATTCTAATTGCCCCAATAGGAAAGAAAATTTATATCAAGGCATTTGCTTTTATTAAGAGTTTGATTTTTGTAACTAAAAGACACAGATTGTAATATATATTTATTTTAAATTTCATAGCTGTCGTGTTGCTTTTAGAGCGAAATTAATAAAAACTAAAAAAAAAAGCAAATTTTATATTTATATATATATATATATATATAATTATATATATATACACTTTTCATTTACTTTTTTTACAAGATTTTATTTGGATTGCTCTCATATTGAAAACAAAAGTTTTAAAATCATTACCTTAACTCAATTTTTGTTTTAAATGAAACAATTATCTATAGCAAGGGTATTCAACCTTAGACACTATGGGAACCCTTTGAGCTTACCGTTTTCTTGAAGGAACCTCTTGATCAAAGTGCTGAAAAAATAGGATATCAAAGCTTTATCCTACTCAAATTAACAAAATTATTACTGCCTCTTTTTTTTTTTCATCACAACACAAACTTCTTAATAAGATAATGAAAGGAAAGATAGCTAATGGCGGTTTTTTTTTTTTTTTTTTTTTCCTTTTTCTAAAATGTATTCTATCAATGAATAAAAACAACAATATTTTAAATTAAAACAAATTCATAAAAAAGAACATTTTTAATGACTTGTCCGTGATTGTTTTTTTTATTTCAAAGTATTTTAACACTTGGAATAATTGTTAAAACCTGCAACCTAATGTCCTGTTCAGCAACCAATCTGTTTCTGCATTTTGTTTTTGTCGCAGCGTACAAAGAGATAACATTTTCTCATACATAGGTCGAAACAAATGACATTATATGTTCCTCAAATCTTTTGGCAATTTCAGGATATTCTTCTCTAAAGTCAATCCAAAAATGCATAATATGAACTTGACTAAATTTTAGTTTCAGTTGAGTGCCGATCAATATATCAATTTAAGAAATACCGATTGAGCCAAAGAATTGAGACTAATATGTGACCTAACGTGTCTCGATTAATGTATTTGAAGCACGTGACTTTCATGAAACTTAAGATTTTGTTTTATCCAAGAAATATTTATTTATACTTATTTTTCATAAGCACTTACGGCACCCCTGTCAAAGTGCTAAGGTACCCTAGGTTCCGCGGAACCCAGGTCGAAGACCTCTGATCTATAACAAAGGCTTACAAAAATTTAAGGTAATGATAATTTTAATTTATACAAATAATCACGTTACAGTATCATTAACATCACATGTATGCATCAAACGCTCACGATAGAAGCTTATAAAACACAGAATGAACAAACAAAAGAATAAATAGTATGCACGTGAAATATTTGTATTTAAAGATACAACATTTATATTTTATTCCCAAATCAAAGGCAAAGAACCTACATAAGTGGGACAATGTTCGTATAATTTCAGATATCGTTACCTTTATCAGACCTTGGTTAATTTTTCTGAAGTCTGTCGCTGAAAAGTTCATGTTACTCTAATACGTCATTTACGCAAACAAATAAATAACAAAATCTAAGCTTTAATAAATCATATTTTTCTAAAAATCTAATACTATTTAATAGAAAAGAAATAAGACATAAAATATGGTAACTAATTTTATGAACTTTATAGGAAAGCTATATTCTAAGATACTTCATATAATCATAATCTACATTTATATTCAAAAAAAAAAAAAAAATTAAATCAACCTTAAACTATAAATTTATCTCAATCAAGAGACTTTAACCACACAATCTCATTATCATAGAAATTTGTCGATTATTTTCGACTTTTAATTAGGTAAAATAACGTAGTTGGGGGGGAAATTTACACTTAGGGATACTCTATTTTTAATTATAAGAAGGGAATAACATTTTAGATATATATGAAATTAACACGAAATTCATTAGAGTCTCTCAATAAAAACGAGTACTTGTTTCGTGCTAGGATTATTTCTAAAGAATCTAAGTTATTTATTTATGTTTTGGCACGGAGACTAAAAAAATCAATTACTGGAAAGGAAGAGACGAGGATGATAAAATATCAATAAGCATTTCTACCATCATAAAAATGCAATTTTTCCTTCGTATATATAGTTTGGCGCAATCTCGTTAACCTATCTTCATGAAACGTCCTTTTTTTATTTTAGAGAGGTGAAAAAACAATTCAATAAAAATTAAAAAGTTGTATGCAAAGTTTTGCAAAGAGCAGATTTAGCCAAACAAGGTGCGTCCACATAAAAAAATAGTTCATTTGTTAGCTAATAATTGTAAATCAATATTAAAATCATTTGACCACTAAGCCAAACTAAAAATATGTAATTTGAAGTTCTCAGGGAAGAAAAAAGAAACGCTGCCTGACCGCTTAAAATTCTAAATAAGGTTATTTATTTTCAGACCTTCCTTGATTCCAATTTACAAATGATTCAAGGTAATACTTAAATAGATAAGTATATAAAATACTTATTTTTTATATTTGTTTCCCTTCAATCCAAGAAAAAAATTGGGGGAAATTTATGACGATATATTTTTGGAAATTGAGTTCATTAGTGGTGAAAGCAGGTATCAGACACATATTTCAGATATTTTATTTCAATCCAATAAAAAATTCAAGAGAAATTTATTACGACGTATGTTTGAAAATTAAGTTCGTTCCTAATGAAAGCAGACATAAAAAAAGAAAAAACAAGTTAATTTTTGAAAAGTGGTCGGGTACGGCATTTATAGTGTAAAGAACACAATAGCCCCTTGGGTAGCTAATATTTGTTGGCAGAGCTTCATTCATATAATATCCATTTAATAATTTTCATTCTGCATTAGTTGCTATACTAAAGAGAGGGGGGAAAGCTAATTCGAGGTCGAAATCTTAAAACAAAATTTGTAAGGATTGAATATTTATTAGTGTCGCAATTGGAAGAAACATGAGAGCTATTTATTGTTTTTTTAAATTTGAAACACGGTGGCGGTTCTAGGAAAATAGGCCTCGAACTCTCGTTGCGATTAAAACATCACTAGCCACAAAATAGCGAGCATAACCATTCGGGTACTCCATACGCTGTTTCAAAGCAGTAAAATAATGTTTCCGTTCTTGAGAAATGTACTAGCCATGTAAAATTGTTCACATATATAAGAACCAGTAAAAATTTAATGCAATAAATATCTTCTCTGTATTCTTCATTTAATCATAAAAACTCGATATATTTTAATCTGATTCCTACAAATGGAGTTTTGAAAAAATAGTAATAAATGGTTACGCACATAATTAATGTAGATGTGCATTCAATTTTATCATAAAAATTTGAACAATATTCCTTTAGTTATAAAACAATTTTAAAAAAAAAATTCTTCTTTATCTCTCTCTAAATAGCGTATCTAAAATATCTATTGTTCATTTTAATAATTAATAAAGTAATTTGTATAGTTTGTTTTTTTAAAATAATCAGTAAGAATAGCGTAAAAAACGAAGGATTACTTGTATTTTTAAGAAATCGTGAATGAAGCTTACTTTTTAAACACTGTGAAATACCACATAGATATCTGTATAGCAAGCTAGACAAACTTTCAACGGATATTACGGAACTAGGGGGGATCCTAAGAAATTCCCAGAATCGGCTGACTTCCCACCGAAGGGTTGTAAATCTCCTTTTGTCAACGTGTCTTTACCATGTATCCTTGCGCATTGAGGCGGGACTTTTAATATTGCTTTCCCCTCTTTCCCTGCTTAGTTTGCTGACTCAACAAATTACAAGCAGGGAAATAAATTAATTTTTTTAAAAAAATATGCATTTGAAAGAGCATAAAAAAATGAAGGTTTCTGTGGAATTACTTTTTTTTTCTGATTATTCAAAGTATTTTTATGATCAATTTAGTGCGCCGGATGCAAGTTTTCAGATCTTTAATGAAAATTTAAAAATACTTGCAAAAATCAGAAAAAAAAAGTAATTCCACAGAAACCTTCATTTTTTAATGCTCTTTAAAATGCACTTTATTCCATGCAGTTTAAATAAATATTCTAGATGTGAGACTTTAAGTACGTAACTCCATAGGATTAACATTAGGTGGGGAAATTCGTGGTGGCGTGTCGACGGGGGCCTTAATACTCTGGCGTCATTATGCTGTTTTTGGATTATTGATACAAGAGATAAATTTTAAATTTTTTACCAGCCCTAATAAAAAAGATTATGCCATTTGCACTCAGTTCTAGAATAACTTATTATCTCTACTGGACTAAAAATCTATACAAATTTACTCTCAGTTTAATTGTTTATTGAGACTCATTCAAGTTAAATCTATAAAGACTCAAGGTCCGTATGTGGTGTAAATATGAAAAGTGGGGATCCCAGCTCAAATTTTGTTCTTGTCACTGAACTGTTTCAAAATTTTGAGGTATGTCACCAATATAATATTAGTGTTGCTTTTACTGATACATTAATTACAACCAATACTACCAGAATAATATTTTCATTTGCTAAAAATGTTACCATGATGGTTGGTTAACAAATTGCAAAAAAGTATTGTAGCAGCCCTAAACGATTGAGGTTATTAAACATTTTTTTTCCTGTTGCCACAATAACAAATACTGGAATTATTCATTACCATTTCGGAAATCGCTTTTATATAAAATCAATCAATGTTGCCAATTTAATAGTTGTATTTAGAATTCTGAAAGATTTTGAAATCTATTTTCTGTGCTCTAAAAATAAAAATGATCTCAATAATGAATCCTGCTATCATTCAAAAATATTTCTTACATATATCTTCAATAATATTTTATTTGAAATTAAGATATATTTCTCTTAAATTTCAAGTACTGAAATGTGACTAAGTATTAAATATCAGTTAGGAAAAGAAAATGTGTGTTTGATTGCTTCCATACCTATTGTTTCATTACTGCACATGTGAGAATCCTGAAAGGAATTTAATAAAATATGTTTACTTCTCAAAATATATTTGTTTAATTTTATTTTCCCAATAAAAACTCTTGTTTCACTATAAATGAGCTGGAAGATGAGGGGTGATAACTGTAAACTTGTAGCCTGCTTTCTTTCTGTCAAATTGTGGATTCGAATTCTGATTCTACTAAAGACCCATCATGTAGCTGGGCTGATGCCAACGAGGCTCTTCTAAAAGCCGCGGTAGACTAGTGATCAAGGCATCGGACTCGCGGCCGGAGGTTTTCGTTGAGCCGTGGGTTCGAGCCTTGATGCCACAAAAGACCCGCCGTGTAGTCGGGGCTGATGTACGTTAAATCTGTCGGGGCCCAAACACCTTCCGTTGGTGTGGTGTGGAAGTTAGGAGGGAATTTCAGATCAGATGTCGTCCTCGTCACTTGACCGAAGTTCAAAATTACGAGGTCCGTCGCCAACAGCCCTCGTGTTGCTTCTAGTGCGACGTTTATAAAACCAAACCTAAAACCTTCTAAGTGTGACATTAATCATGAAAATGAGAAAAGTTTACTTTGAATAATCGAACGCTAGCTGTATTTACTATTTTTTCCCCTCTTTACTTTGTAAATAGTAGTTTTATTACTTGTTTGAGGGATAATTTTGAAATGTGAATAGTTGATTGTTTGAATTTGTGAAATTAGTCTTAGTGGTGCTTGGAAAGTTGGATGCTAGAGTGCATTTAGCCCTCGGGCTTAAATTCTTCAAGTAAGTATGGCATCAGTCAGCGTGGTGATTTTTTTTTTCCTTTCCTACGAGATTTACGTTCTTTGGTAAATGTGGGAAATGCGACTCCTGGGTACTCTAGCGATCTGTCTCTATTTTCGACTCTCCTAGTCAACTAATTTTTATATTTTTTTCCCATTTTTAAAACATCTAGAACACAATTATATATTGTTTGGCAAAGCATAGTGACCCCGAGGCACCTTAGTGATCTTTTTTCTTTCCCATGGGGTTTACTGTCTTTGGTAAACACGGGTGACGCACTCCCGGGATACCCTAGCGATCCTTCTCTATTTTCGACCCTCCTTATTGTCAACCATTTTTACCTTTTTTTTCAACTTCACGTCTAGACCACAGTTTAATCTTGTTTGGCGCAGCATGGCCATATCTGGCTCTTGCGTCAATAAACTTTACAATCACTCACTCACTCACTTGGCAAAGCATAGCTCTATCTGGCTCTCGTCCTATTAAATTTCACTCGCGAATGTGATTATTATCTGTATTCAAAATTGTCTTACCTTCTTTACGTAGGAACGGGAATCGTCTTCTAGGTACCCTAGTGATTTTTTTTCTTGTTCCATTGGGTTTACTGTCTTTGGTAAATTCGGGTGATGCGCCCTCCTAATACTTTAGTAACCCTTCTTTATTTTCGACCCTCCTTCTTGTTAACCAAATTTTATCTTTTTCCTCCCATTTTTTCACATTTCTAGATCACAGCTTTTCCTTATTTGTGGCGCAGCATGGCCACATTTTGATTTGTTCTTTAAATTTCCGATGTGCTCGATTATTCTTAGAGATAAACATGTGCATCATATATATACATATCTGATCCATAATTATTAAAACCAATGTTGCATTTTTTTGTTTCAAAACATCTGATAAATTCCTTTAAAAATAATGATTATTAAATAAATATTTAATCAGGTAATATTTTTCCTAAGTTATATAAATGAAAAGTTATTTATTTGAATTAGATAATTCATTCAATAAATAATTATGCTTATCATCTAAATGGGTCATTAACTTTTGTTTTTACCATAATGACAGTAATCTATAGATGCAATTAGAAATAGGAATGAATAAGCTGAAAACAAAAATTGTGACACAAATGAGGATGAGACTTCTGAGAGTAGCATCTTCATGATTTGGTTTTCAATATTACGGCTAGTTGATTAAGCAAATTTCAGGGAAGGCGTACATCACCGAGTTTTGTGAATGATGTGAAATGTGCAACTCTTCAGCGCACGTTGAAAAAGGTATAAGGGCAGGAACTTGCAGAACGTTCAGTTTTTTGTGCCGTTATTTCTGCTATTGAAATCGTAGAAAATTTGTTCTTGTCTCAGCGGACGTGTGTAATAGCAACAACAACGATCAAATAGTGGCGAGTGCCAGGCCGGTGGACTGTTTACTGAGTATCATATTGAAGCCTTGATTATTTTTTTTAATATTAAAACAAGCACATTAAAAATGTGCTTAATGCTCATATTTAAAAAAAAACATAAATAAAGGAAAAGAGAATAGGAAAGTGAATGAATTATTTACAATGAGTATGAGATTTTTTAATAGATTTTACTTTTTCTTTCTTATCGTAAGATAAGAAGATAAAATTTTTTATATAATTTTTTTTCATATTTTTTTAAACCCTCAATGCCTTTGGTAGACTATGTCTAATATTCAACAAGACGAAAGTATTAATTTATATGATTTTAAAAAAAAATTATTATTATTGTAAAATTACAATAGTAATCAATAAAATGTTAATTAAACTTTTTTTTTTGAAGATATGATAGTAGAAGAAGGAAGGGAAAGTGAAAATGATTCTTGTTCGGCTGGGTGTACAACAGTGGTCAGCAAACTAGTTCAACAGAGGAGAGGTAGGGATGACGACACGATATTAAACAGCTGATAATAAGCTGAATAGATGATGATGTAAGTCAGGGAGTGAGATGAGGCTATTGAAGGAATGATAAAGGAATTAATTAAAAGGGTCTGAGTTGGAATGCAAAGTATTATGGGGGAATTAGATGGAAATAATTATTGCAAGATTGGTAGGGTAGGACATGGGTTCCATTATTGTGAGCAAAAATTAGCTGGGCCTTTATTAGTGGGTTACTATGATTTGTTAGTCTATTAAGAATTTTCTAGAGATATAGTTCATGTGTTTAATAATAGGAGGGATATTGAGATCCTTGTGTGTGACAGAACGTCTGACATACCAACGGGAGTTAGCAATCATGCGGAGGATTTTATTTTGAGGACCTGTATTTTTTTTAATGCGGGTAGGTGCGGCATGTGTGTGTGTATGGCCCCAAGTAGGGAAGCATAAAGTAGGATAGGGCGGATTATTTGTTTAAAGAGAACTTTGTTAGCAAGAGTTAGAACTGAATTTCTGCCAATTAAAGGTATACAGTTATGGATTTGGGCCCAGTATTTGTCAATTATTGATTGGGTATGAAGTTTGAAGGTGAGTTTGGAGTCCACGATAACTCGTAAGTATTTGACCTCAGAGTTCCAAGAAATTTGATCATTAAAGAAATTGAGTTTTTTTTATTTGGAGGGGAGGGGAGGCGTGAGCTTTTCTAAACATGAAAGCTATAATTTTATTTGTGTTTGCAGCAATCCTCCCAAGTTTCATCCCTCCCACTATTTGTTTTAGAGGATTTTAAAATTTATCTATTACGTTGATAAGTTGTTTTTTTTTTAATTCGGTGAGGATTGCTACTTCATCTGTGTATAAACAGAGACTATTGTAGGGACTGTGTGTGGGAAGTCATATGAGAAAAAATTGTAACAAATTGATCATTTGGAGACTTGAGGTTGACCGACTTATATATGGTAAATTGTAGAAAGAGTATTATTAAGCATAATTTGAAATGTTTTATCGTTATGGTAGTTATTTTAGATAACCATTATGTAGGAAGGGAAATTTAATTTGATTAGTTTGAAGATCAATCCATCGTACCAGAGGCAGTTGAAAGCTTTTTGTATGTCAAGGAAGATACCCCCAGAGACTTCTTTGGAATTAAATCCTTCAGTAAGGGCATTCACAACCCGTTGTAGATGATTAACAGTGCTGTGGTCAGTAAGGAAGCCGAATTGTGAATCTAGAAGTATATTATTAGTGGAAACATGAGTAAGTATTCTGGTCAAGAGGATTCTTTCAAAGACTTTTGAAATAGAATTTAGTAGGCTGATAGGTCGATAGTTGGATGGAGCGGAATGGTTTTGGCTGGTTTGTGGAAGAGAATAGTTGTTGTATGTTTCCATCTTTGTGAAAAATGGGCAAACATGAGACTTTTATTAAAAAATTTTGTGAGATGAGTAAATGAGTTGGGGGAAAGAATTTAAAGGCTTGATTGTGAATGCCGTCCTTTTCTGGTGGCTTTCTTTTTTAATTATGGTAGGTATTTTAGAGAGAGAGAGAGGAAAAGAAGGGGGCAAGAAATTAAAGTTGGTATGGGCTTCAAGATAATTTGAACTATCGATTCTATTTTTTCAATATGATCTTCATCATATGGAGTTGGATTTTCCTGGAACGAGGATTCAAGATTATGGACAAACAGATTAGTTTTTTCTTTATCTGAGAATACCAGACCATTATTGCCTATTCCTGGGGAGAGGTGGTATTGTAATATTTATTAGAAAGTTTTTTGTTCATTTTAAAAGGGAGTTAGCTTCGTTATTAAGCTGGCGAGTAGATTTTCCCATTTTTTGTTTCCTTTTTAAACGTATTTATTTCATTTTTAATTTGCTTTTTGTGCTTATTAATTATGGATTTCAAAGGAGAGTAGGTTGGGTTTTACCCTTTTTTTTCTGTAACTATTGTTTCTTTAATTAGGTTTCTGATACGGGGGGGGGGGGTCTAAAACGGGGTTTTTGATGGATCTGATATTACTCATGTGGTTAATTGCATTTTGGATATTAGTAGTAAAGGATGTAAATGATTGGTCTAGATCAGAGATATTATTAATAATGGGGTTACTTTTTGTGATATTACATAGAATTTCTTGATAGCGGAACCAATTAGTAATTGTTAGAGTGCGAAGGGAGATAGGGAGAATTTTATTGAAAGAGATGTCCATAAGTTTAAGGTTAAGGTCGCTAGGTAGTTCATTAACACTTTCGATATTGTAGAATGGAATGTTTTTGAGGATAGAAAATCTATTATAAAGTAAGTATTGCTATTGTAAGGAAAGTGAGTGGGTGAGTTGGGAGCAGCTATTTGGAAGTTATTAGTGTTGCACATAGCATGAATAAATTTTACCTGATCTGTTTGCCCTGCCTCTGTTCCAGGTTTGATGTTTTGCATTAAAGTCGCCTATTAAAATTCCGGTGTTGTTGTCTGAGAGGATATTGATTAAATCGTTATGGTTGATGAGATTACTAGGGGGATGGTAAATAGTAGAAACTGTGAAGTATTGGTGTTCTCTGGCATTGATATGGATTATGGTATCTTCAGAGGTGTAGGTATTTTTAATGATCATATGATGATGAATCCTACTCTTAATTAGTATTGCTGTGCCTCCGTCTCGATGGGTTGATCTGTAAGAACAGTATATATTATAATTTGGGATTGCAGTACTGGTAAACATCGAATTCCTACCCACAAAGTACAGTCGCCATATATTGTAGTTCTTATTATCCAAGGAAATATCAATAATTTCCCAATGTATCAAGATCCAAACTGACATTTAAATATTATTTTGATTACTTGAAGAGCCTTGAGATGTTAAAGAAATTGAAGGAGTGTTGGTATTGAACTGAAATGAAGAAATATCAAACTGTCGTGAAAACGTGGGTGATTTGATACAATTAGTAATCTAATTAGATATCTTAATAAATTTTCATTGAAAATGTATCTCATGTATTATATCGATGAGAAAGGTGATCGAGTTTATACTTTGAAAGTAAGTATTTATTTTTTCTGGATATGGGGGGGGGATGCGATTTAATTATCGGAAAAATATTTCAACTCTTACAATCAGAAAAACCGGTTCATTCTATATTTTGAAAACAATAATTTCACTTTTAATTTAATTTACTTGTCTCACTCTGTGAATTATTTGTAATTTGAGCGATGCCTTTTTTTCTCTTCCCCCCCCCCATACACCAAGAAGAGAAAAAAGCGGGAATTCTCTTTTGAGCTTGCATTGAAGAAGAATTTTAAGCTTTTTGCAAAGATTAATGCAATGAACACACATATAAGCAGCGACTCTTTTTTAGTTGAAATCATCATAAATTATGATACTATTTTTTAAAGGAATTGATAGATTAATTCAAATTAAAAATAAACATATACTATGCAGTGATAAGTGTGAATTGTAGAATATAAATACTGATTGAAACTGTCTTTTTATTATGGATCAAGCATAAAAAATTGAAAATAAAAATGAATCAAAGCTGTATTATGTACAGATAAATATAATTTGAAATCGCGTGAAAACTGGTAAAAGAAACTTTTAAACCAAAGTAGTATTAAGGAAAAAAATGAAACTTACTTAGCAGCTCCTAATATGTGAAAAATTGCCACACAAGAACAAAAGAAAAGCACTTGTAAAAAATTTTTTTTTCATTTAAAAAACTTTCTTGAAAATGCCCCTTTTACAGTTTTTGTAGTGGTTTTGTTCTCTTCCCAATCAATGTCCCTAATAATTTCTAGAATTTGATTAAAGTGGTCAATTCCCTTTGAATCACATGATTTTCTAAATAAATATGCAGCCAAATAAAACTGAAAGTGCTTGCCTATTATAATGAGTGAATGTAGTTTTAACATGTCTCTAAGTCCCCTCTATTGTGTTTGTATGAAAGTTTATATCTAGATCAACAAAATAAGGACTGGTTTACAGTTAGTTGATTATAACGTATTTGACCTAGAGATTCATAAGCCTTCCAGCAGTCTGAGTGAATTGTAGTTCTGGCTCAACCTATTTCAGAATTGTGCTAATCAGGGTCTCGATGTTATTCTTTTTTCAAAATTTTTCTATAAAATAGGATAGTAATTAAAATGTGACTTAATATTAGCACTATGTTTCACCTTCAAATATGCCTCAAGACAACCTCATTTCATTGATTTGTGAGTCAATCATTGTCATAAAAGACAAAAAAAAGTGACCATTGTGGATAGCAGGCATGAAAAATTTTTTTAAATATTCTTCTTAGTGCTGACTTTTTTTTTTTGCTCTCTCATCTCATTTCATAACAGGCTGAAAAAAACAGATATAAAATCAATTAAAAACTATGAATTGGAGTGAGCTTAGGCCAGAAATGCATCTTTTAATATGTATGGCACATTTATCCCACCTAAAAGAAACATACTTTTACATTTGACACATGTTTTTCAGAAAATGATGCTTTTAAATCTGAAATTAATAAAAATTACCAATTGAATTTACCATTTATATGTGTACAATGTATAAATTTTTTAAAACAGCATCTGTTGCCACAATTTTTTAGTAACTTATTTTAAATTAACACAAATGACTAATGATGAGCGTTACTGCAAAACACTACAGAAACTGAGATCCTGGCACAAAGCATTACGTGCCATTCAGAACAAATGTTGCAAAATGCTTAGCACTTACCCAGTTTAACTAGTTGTTCAACTCTTACGTCTAGCAATGAAATAACAGCTACTAACATGGTGGACAGAAGTTACTTATACTAGAGGTTTACCCAACTCAAATAACTATAGAGAGTCATCATACAGTTAACTTAAACCTCTGTACAAATTTACTTTCGAATTCCCCCCCCCCCAATGATTGATTTGCCGTGATGCCCACCTTTAGAAACGCTTATATAGAAGCCGCTAGGTTTGTTGCTAAGGTCATCACTACCTATCATGCATTATTTCTAGATGTATTCTCAAATAATCTATAAAATGATTTTCATGGCAACAACAGTCATTCTGAAAGGGGAAATCCAATTTTTATTTATTTATTTTTTCATATTTTGTAAATTATTGGTAGATAATAGATTAAGCACTTTTAATTTCTAGGTTTTGTATTTTAATTACAAAATAAAGTTTTAGAACATTCAATTCTTGTACAATTCTGGATTTTAGTTTATTAATAATAATATCTTCTAAAAAATTTGCAATTTTGAAGGAATTGAGTTTCTTTAATCATGTTATTGACTCTAAACAGCTCTGATTTCAATTAAACAGAGGAATCAGTATATGTTCTAAGCATTATAAAAATGTTAAAGCTGTTTCAACAAATTGTGGTGTGCATCTCTTAAATATATGTATGATAGTTTTTCTAAAATTTCATTTTTAGCTGAAAAGTTGATGACACTTAGTGGATGAATCAAAAACAAATGTAGATCTATTAATAAAAATTAAGTTTTTTTCTCTTAGAAAAATATGAGTTTGTTCAGCAGTCCTCACCTGATCATTCTCGAGTTTGCATATTCCCCACCCCTGTCTTATGTTAAGTAACTTTAATAATCTAAGGTTAATTTAAATGTAGGAAAGAGAAGGTTTTATAAATTACAAAAAAAAAAGGCATGATTTTGTTCCGTAGGAAATGAAATTTATGGAAAGAATATGTATTAAATATTTATATATCACAGAGAACCATAAAGGCATGCTGAGGGCTTACATTAATAAATGGAGGAAAAACAAGATAGGTTGAACTACTAAGCCTGCTTAGCATAAAGTTTGTGTTTCAATTAATTTGTGATTGGTAAAATGTTTTGTTCTGCTCTCAAGATTTTATTTTAAGTTCATTTTATTATTTTTTTTATTCAATTGATTTTTAAATATTTGAAAGTTTAAATATCTGTATGAAATGATGAAATTGTTTAAATTATTTACATTATGTAATTTACTTTTTTTAGAGTTATGCACCTGATGGAAAACCAACACTATCTGCTCATCCAGGTAAGAGGGAGAAAAACTATTCTGTTTTATATGCTTGTTCATTTTTCAAACTAAGTCATCATTTCTGAATAATAGAAATACTCACAAAATTATCTTATTTTTCCTCTTAGATTTAAGAATATATTAGATGAATATTTTATTCAGATATATACTTTTTACATATTTATAATTTTATGTTTAATACTTATCTAATTTTGATTAATGATTTTGCTGCATGAATGTAATTTTATAAATATAAATATCAATGGAGTAAATTACTTTTACTTAAAGATTTTTAAAAGCTGCTTCTCGAACATTTTAATGAGCTAAAATAATTGAATGAAATTATTTCTGAAAAATGAATGTATGAAACATATTTTGATCAATAAAACCTATTAAATGATAAATAGAATTAAAGTAACACTATATGCTTTCTAAGACATATATAGTTCTTCAAGAAACTCCAGATATGTTTTCTAAAATTTGAGTTTTTGCTGTATGCTGAGAATTGTGGAAAGGATGTTTTTTTTAAAGGTTTCTTGGTGGCTTAGTTTCTAAAGACAGATGAATTCTTAAAATACTGAATTATTATTGAATATCGCTATATTGGTCATGCAACATAAATATAGGGTTGTGAAATTATTCTTAATAACAACACTCCCACCCCCTTTTTTTTTTAATTCATGAAAAAAAGGTTAAATTTGTGTGTATGTTGTAAATAAAGACATTCTTTGTGCAATAAAATTTTGTTATCCTAATAAAAGTAATTCAAAATGTATATTAAGACACATGTTTCAGTTTTATTTTGCCTTCAACTCTTTATTACAACTCTTATCATAAAGGTTGTTACAGATATTGCCATCTGTATGTAAAATATACTGTTTAACAGGAAGATACATTTATTGGAAAATTTTTAAGAATGAACATTGCGATTTCATCATGTTAAAAAGTTCTATAGTTTTCAGTTAGATTAAAAATCCACTTCTTAATGATTGGAAAACACTGTATGGAAAGCTCGAAGCAATGGAGGATATAATCAGGAGAAGCTTTAGTAATTCAACATTAAGTGTACCTTATCGCCTTCTGACTGTAACAAATTTAGATCTATTGAAGTAAGTCAGTGACCAAAGATGTTCGCTGAAGAAGCATGCCAAAGTAGTTAATTCCTGCCTGCAACACTGAAAAATTGGGGAACATCTCAAGCAAATATTGTGATTGCGTTGGGACTTTTCTAGACATTGAAATAAGATATTGGGGGGATAAATTTCATAATTCTGATATAATATATTTTAGTAATATAACAATAGTAAAAAAATATATTGTTTGGAATAGTGATTTGCTATTGGAATTCTAAATATGTTGATTCCTCATTATAAGTAACATGAGTTTGTTTTATCAAAACATTATTTTATCAAGCCTAAAATAATTAAAATCTTTTAAATTAAATAAAAACTAATGATTTTTTTTTTTGGAAAGATTGATAGTGTAAAAATAAAGATATGTATGAAATTGTTTTTTAATTAAGACTTGATGATTGTAATATTGATATAAATCATAATTACCCATCATAGTATTGTTTACTATAAATTATTGCAATTTATGTATTGAATGGTATTATGTAAAGACTTTTTGCTATTTTTAAGTGACTACATGGTTGCCTGTAGAATAAGGAATTCTTTAAAAGTTAATTACTATTTATCTTTGTTATAGCTCGGTTTTCTCCCGCTGATGCGTACAGTAAATACAGAATTATGATTAAGAGAAGGTTTGGTCTGTTGCCTACCCAACAAATGAAACAAGCATGCTAAGGTAAATATTTTTTAAGTAATTCAGTACTTTCCAAAATGTTACACATTTTTTTTAAAGGAGCAGTGAATTTTACAAAATAGTTTGGAAATAATATTCCAATACAAAAATTGTGGTTAAGTGTTTTTTACTATAATTTTCTTCGGTTTTTTATGAGTTTTTCTTTCTTCCAATTTTTGCATTTAACAAATAAAAATCTCATATTAATAGAACTCTAGTTAAAAACTTCATGATTAATCATATCTAGCTTTTTAATTATTATTTTTCATTGATAAGATAGTTTTTAACAAGTCTCAATAATAGTTTTCCAAAATTTTTATTGAATGATTTGATTAATATTGCATGTTGATTAATTTCCTTCTGTTTTCAGATGCCAGCAGATTTTGTGTGGAATATGGTTGGATATCAATGTGAATTCAATTGACCATCATGGAATTCAGTGGAACAACAATTTACTGTTAATGTTGTCTTGCATTTTCTTTTCTTTGTACATTCTATATCATTTTTAATAAATATTGTTTTCATTAAAAGTATTTTTTTATTACTGTGTAAACCTTTACTATCAATTACTCATAGTTTATTTATTTTTATTTTTTTTTTAATTTCAAGCTTTTGAAATTGTATGATTTATAGAATAATATATATTTATCTGTGTGAAAAGATATAATAGGGTATCACTTATGTTTAAAAGTACATATCAAATTTTAGTCACTTGTGCAATTTATGTCAAACATTTCACTCCTGATCATTCAGAAATTTTGTTTTGTCATATTGAAAAGTCATGATTGGAATTTTTTAAATTTCTGAATTTATCTTCCCCATTTTTCTTCAAAAATAATAGGGAAGATAAATTCAGAAATTATCAGATCAGATAGAAATTTTAAAGTGAGCTTCATTTGTTTACTTTGTGGGAAGGTCTCATAAACATATTTAAAGTAATTTAGTTAATTTTAGCTTATGTAGTGAAAAGCAATTGTATGTCCTGCTTAAGAGACTTGCAGCTAACTCATGTCAAAAAGCTTATACAATATTTTTAGATTATTATATTTTGTAAATTTATAAATATAATGGGATTATATGAAAATATTTATAGAGACTTGATATTATGAATTTAACCCTCCAAGCATTTAACTTTTTGGTGTGAAGCTATTCCTAAAATGGTCCACTTAAGCTCAGCTATCTGTTGTGAAAATATTACTCTCTCTTTTTTTTTTTTTTACAACATCTTCGAAAAAGCAGAATTCATCTATTCCTCCTCCCTTTTAAGACATGGTTGGTCAACAACAACCCCATAGAGAGGACATTTGGATTATTCAGCTTGATATCTTTGTCTGTTAATGGAAACTGGGTGATTACTCTTTCACAGTGGTTGCATGACCTTAGGCGAATCTTGTGTGAAGGGCTGTTGCGTCGTTTGGGTTCAGGTTATGTCTGACACCCACATGGAAATTGTTCAACGATTCATTGAGTCTCGGTAAAAGAAACAAATATAGGGCAAAAAATAACACTTGAAAAAGTTTGGCTTATTAAAAGATGAAAAATATTTGTTTACTTCAAACGGAAGAAAAATTTGTGTGTATTATTTTAAAAACTAATAAAAAAAATTGGTATCACAATTTGAACCAGGATAAAGCATCCTATATTCATTATTGAATATGAAACCAAGAAAACAAGCACATTTCCATGTTTTACAAAAGTAATGTTTAGTAAATTGTCAGCTTGTCTGACTCTGGTGCTTCCAGAAATGTCGTGCTTAGTGTTTACCTACAGATAAGTAATATTGTAAGATGACCAACTTTTTTTTTTCACAAAAAGAGTACAAATGGAGTATCAATATATATGATGATTAGATATGTGAAATAAAATCAGCTTTTTTCATTTGATTATATTTTAATGTAAAAAAAATATAGAGTTGTGTTAATATTTTTAATTTATATAAATTTTAATCCTTAAAATTTTATTTTTCTGCTGAATGGATTTTTTTGGTGCCAGTCTAAATTTTCTACCATAATGCACTCTCTTTAGAACAACTTGCACTAAACAAAAATACCCTTTCCACATCAATCTTTGTACCAGGGCAACATAGTGCTCATACAATCAATAGTTTTAAATTTCAATGGTGGTTTAAAACTTTTTCAAAATACGAAAATATTTCTAATTCACGTTTAATTTTTCATCTCTCTGTTTCTTTAGTGTTTTATCCTTTAAATACATATTCACATTTATCTTTAAGTGGAAAATAGTCATGAATAACTACATCTTTCAATTCAGTTGTTACAAATTCGCCTGTGAGAGAAACTTCTTCCCATTTAATTTTATCTTTTAAAACAGTACACTTAAAATAATTTAGCTCAGTGAAGTTAACAGAATAATCCTCAATGTATTCGTAACAAAATTTCAACTTTTAGAAATGTATCCTTTATCCCAGGATTAGAACCCTGCAAAATTTTAGTCTATACTTTGGTATAACGATATGAATTCATCATCATATTTCATTCTATATTGCAAAAAAAAAAATGCTTTTGTAGCTGATATTTTTCCATATTTAATTTTTTGAGTAATTTTGTAGAAAAATGATGCCTGGTTGTGGAGAATACAGCATAAATGTTGATGAATTGTTTTGAAAGAATGTTTTCGTAAGTATAGACTATTTTTCCAAATTTAAATAATATGAGCAATGTATATCATATAATTCCAAAATGCCCTCTATTACTGGTAAATTAGTTTGAATTTAAAATTATAAAAATCTTAGCATTACAAACAGTGTCATTTTTAATAATCTGAATGCATCAAACCATTACTTTATTGTATTGACGCTTTATTTAATATTTAGTATAATATAACGAACAAATTTCGAATTGAATTTTAAAATATTTCAAAACTACTATTCATACACTCATAATTTTTTTACTTAGCGACGTTTTAGCACCCCAGCTTTGCTTTCGTATGAAAGTTTTACAAATTTTATATTCACCAATATATTTCAACATATCTGTTGCTCATAACAAACAAATTTTTCAAACGAATTGTACGAAACTTACAAAATATATGAAAATATGCTAGTGATGCAATTTATTACTTTGAATTTAACATTTAAAGTATTCAGAGAATAGTAAGTATTTAAATAAAAAGTGTTTAACTGCATATGTGAGATACATGAATTTTTTTTCGTAATTTCAAATGCAGATATTTAAGGCAGCCTGTATAAAATCCCTAGTTTTGTACTACAGTTATCCGCTCACAAAAAATAAACGATGAGGGATTTTACACAAAAAGATATTCTTTTTAATTTGAAACTTCCAATAATCAGTAATCAAAAGTATGCATTCAAATTTACAGTTGACACTTACATAAATATACATAAAGGTGTATAGGAGCATTTAATTACTAATTATTCGAAGATTCAAATTTAAAAAATATGAATTTGTGCGAAAACTAATGTATCTACTCTGAAAGAAACTGAAACTCGACCGTTTAAAATTCGTATATATTTTGGTGTCTTAAAAATGCAAATCTAGGGATTGTATGCAAGCTGAGATTATGAAAAAAAACTAATAGATTTGAAAAGTTTATTCTTATTATTATTTTCGTTATTTCTACAGAGTGCGCGAAAAATTATTCATTTGTTAATAGTTAAAGGGCTTAAAACGTGTTTAATTTTGAGGCATTCTTTTTTTTTTTTCTTTTTCGACACCTTATAATAAAATAATCGTTATTTAATAACTGAAAATATTGATTAAAATAAGAAAAACGAAATAGAATATATTCATTGTTTTCATATATTCTTTGAAATTAAACAGATGCTTAGCGATATTTTTAGAGGTTTATAAATATTGTATAAAGACTTAATCCCATTTGATAATTTTTTGTGTGAAGAAAAAATGCGGTCTAACGAAGCAGTGAAGACACAGAAAAAGTAATTTGTCCAAATATGTAAAATAACACCACCCCAATTTGTTAAGGTTTCAAATTAATATTGAATCAAAAGTAAGTATGTAATCTATTTTATTCCACAAAGTGGCCTTTTGGTTCATTTAAGTAAATGGTTATATCGCGAAAACTACATCTAAGAATGTATTTAATTCAAACCCGGTAAAATCTCAAACCATCTGACATTGATTGATACCTAGTGTACTTACTGATGGCGACTGAAGAAATTCTTACCCTCACCCTTTTGAACGAATATCTCAATGGAAAATGCCTCAATTTTGAGGGAAAGAGCGAGGTTCCCTAATGAGCCATAAAATTTCCTGTCAACTTTCATTGTGCCGCCTCAACCCTCCCGAATTATCTATTAAGTTATTAAACCCTTTAAAAGGTTAGAGGGAGGGGGGGAAAATACGTGCAAAAACGAAGTTTAAATCCTTCCCTGATGGAGAGAAAATACGTTCGGTTCCGTTACAATGAGTTCGCAGCCATACGGAATTACACTTTGGATCTCAGCCGGACAGGAAAAATACACTCAGAACATCAGAGGGTTAAATGTCATGACAAAGATTGTAATGTTGATAATGTAAATTTAATGCCTTATAGTTTTTTCACTTTGGAATAAATCATGCTCCTTGACAGTTATAAAAAAATAATAAAAGTTCCCTTTCGAATTTTATAATTGTTAATTATTTAAAAATATAGCCAGTTTAATTTTATATACTTCTAACTTTGAATTTTCTTTTTACTTAAATAGTATTGGTTTAAACTGCATTAAAACTTAAGTGAAAGTCTTACGATTTGAGTTCATTTATTAATTCATTAAAGGTATAATAAAACTAATTAGGATACCTTACCTTTGTATATTTTTTATATGTTGAAGATGTTTTTTTTTATGCACTGTTTGATAATGTTTTTAAATGCAGATTCTTTCTAAAAAACAGAGTGATAAATTTCGTATGATTTCATAATTTGCATTTACTTATTTAAAATAAAACAGTTTTGCTTATTTTTTTTAATATTTACTTTTTTACCAAATTTTATATATATTCTGTGATATAAAAGTTTTTGGAATGAAACGTACAAAGTTCTTTAAATCCAAAATTTCTACTTCCTTTGGAAATAACTTTATATATATATATATATACAGTCGGACCTTTATATAACAAGTCGCTAAATCCCGAAAAAAAGTTCGTTATATGGAAAATTCGTTGTATAGGGGTTCACTTTTCAATATACTTCATAAACCACATAAAACAAATTTTTAAATTCATAAACTCTATTAATTGAAAAAAAATAATTATTCACACCTTTTTGTAATTTAATATCTATTTATTTTTTTCTCTTTATCCATCAAAAAGAAAAACCGCAGGAAAACAAGAAAAAAATGTCGAGGAATCTTTTATTTTCAACACTAAAGAAATAATTTATTCTAAATAAACATTAATTTTAAGATACTTCTAATTTTAAGCACGAACGATTATGGACAAGAATTCTCTAAACTATGCATTACCACTGTTTATGTACATTTAATTACTCATAAAATCTGTTGATTTTTGTTTGAGTTTTTTGTTTGAAAAATGCTTTTGTTTTCATAATGGCACTTCACATCTTTCAATGTCGCAAAAATCCATTCAGGTTTTTATTCACATAACCTCACTCGCATGATTGTTTGCAAGATGGAATTTGTCCGTTTGAATCAGTGAGGTTTATTTTTTCTGCGTATAATATCGCATCTTAAATTTGCAATCCATTTGCTTGTATTGCTGTTTTGTATTGTCACGAGTGTTCAATATATCGATTCGTTAGTTTAGAGGTTTCAAACAAGCCGTCAAAGAAAAGAAAACACACAACAAGCACAAATCCAGTAATTTCTTGTTTCTTTGGCTTATCCATGTTTTTGTAATTTCTTTAAGGAATATAGAGCATTTTGCAAACAGTACATTAACTCAAACCTGATCAAGAGAACTTTGTCATCTACCCAAACAGCTAAGTGGAGAAGAGAATGTCTGGGTCCTTGAACGCACAACATTTTAAGTGCACATAAGATCGCCTCCAAACCAATTAATACAAACAAGCAGACCTATATTGGTAGGAAACTAAGACAACTATTCAAAGATAGAAATAAAGCCAGAAAAATCTGGCAATTCACCCGATCCCCTGCTGATAAACAGAATTCAAAGCGAAATTAGGCGAAAAGTGCACTTACATGAAAACAAAGAATGGGAGGATACGCTTGAAAATCTGAATGCTGAAAGCGGTACCCTTTGGGGTATGGCCAAAGCTTTCAGAAAAAAGCGATCCCCTGTCTTCTCCCTTAATGGCCACTGCTAGTATCGCACTAAGCGACACAGACAAAGCAGAAACATTGGCTGACTCTCTCCAAAACCAAGTCAAACTAAATAATATTATAACACCGACACATGATAATACAGTCAAAAATGTCGTTCACGATTTTTTCACCAATGAAATCAATTCTCAAACCCCCACCCCTCTACCTCTTGCATCTGAAATAGCACATTATATTAAAATCATAAAAAAAAACTATGGGAAGAGAGGGTATAGCTAATAAAATGGTAAAAAAAAAACCTTCCCCACCTATACATCTTCCAGCTCGGAAACATTCTTCAAACTATTCTAGATCTCGATCACTTCCTGGAAGACCGCTGCAGTTTTGCCAATACTCAAACCAGGGAAGGATCCCACTCAACATGAAAACTATAGACCCATACCTTTACTACCTACACTCAGCAAAATAGCCGAAAAAATAATATACAGAAGGATAATCCAACACCTGGTTGACAATGATATAATAATCCACGAACAACATGACTTCATCCCAAACCTGTCTACATCATACCAACTCCTCCGAATGGTGGAATATATAAAGACAGGTTTCTTCCAAGGAAAAAACACTGGTGCGGTGTTCCTAGATATCCAGAAAGCCTTTGACCGAATCTGGCACATATGATTAATTTATCAAATGTTTAAATACAATACCCCCCTATTTAATTAAAATTATAAATTCTTATTTAAGTAAAAGAAATTTCTTAGTTGTAGTAAATGGCACATACTCAAATCCAAGAAATATCAAAGCTGGAGTACCTCAAGGAAGAATTTTAACAACGACTTTATGCAACTACTATGTGAACGACATCCCAAAACACCACAACACCAAACTATGCATGTATGCAGATGACATTGCAATACTAGCACGACACTACTACGCTGCACCTATAGGCTAGAAGACTGTTTAAAGGAACTAGAAGACTGTTGCTCTACTTATAAAATAGCACTGAATGAGGCTGACAGAGGCCGTCTTCTTTTCCAGAAATTACCGAAAAATAGAATCCGATATTTATATAGAAAACAAAAACATTCCCTGGTCCTTATCCACCAAGTACCTTGGTGTTACGTTAGATAAAAAGCTCATTTTAAACAACATGTAATACAAATTAAAAAGAAGTATAAAACCGCAATAAATAAATTATATTCCCTTATCTCGCGAAATACTACATGAAGTAGACGTAACAAATTGCTTATCTACTGCCTGATAATAAGACCTATCCTGACCTATGCTTGCCCAGTCTAGTCCCACTGTGCAGATTCTACCCTAGAACTATTGGAAAAATCACAAAACATAACAGTAAGAATGATAGTAAAAGCAAAATAGTATATGCGTAATAATGATATCAGAAACTCCATTAAACTCCCCCCCCCACACACACACTTAGAACCTACATCAAAAAGCTTTTTAAGAATTTTTTCCGAAAAATCGACACCTCCACAAATAAAACCATTCAAGAAATAGAAAAATACACCCGAATCAGAAATAACACCCAACTCCACAGACCTAGATAAATTTTAATTGATTAATTCCTTGAAACTCTAAATCCATCTTTTCCCCCATCTCACATGCACCCATACTCACCCACCTTAAAGTAGCAAAATAACAAACCTTTCCCTCCACCAATCAGAACACACTCTCTATTTACAACCAGACTGAGCGAGCAAGCAGGGTAAAATATCTGCTGCCGCCATTCTAGCAATATTTTCTCAACTTTAAATTTAAATATAATTAATTATTTCATAAAAGAAATTCAGATTAAAACCAACACCACTATTTTTATAACTAGTGATTAACCAAGTTTATATTTTAAAACATCTCCGCTATTAAATTCGTAACATTAAAGCATTTCTCTTAAAAAAAAGCTATTGCACTTTCAAACAATCTACTTCTCATATTTTAAATTTAACTCCTAGGCAAGTGAAAAACTGCAGTTCAGTCTCAACCTCAATAAATAGTCATTTTAATGGGGATTAAAGCCCGAGAGGGTTATGCACCCCAACAACAATTACTCCGCCTTTATATGACGTGGATTATTGTGTGACTACCACATTGGAACGTTACTTGTTCAGTTTGGCAATTTTGGCACGTTTCGAAGAAAAATTCAATCCCATTAAATAAAGACTTCCCGCGATCAATGTGCAATATTCTCAAAGTAATAGCAATAGCAAAAATACAATATAGTTTAGGAATCAGAGAACCACTAAGTATTAAGAATAGAATAACTCATATAATACTTTCATAAATAAGTTATCAATAATTAAATATAGTTTTGTATCACACCAAATATTCTTTCCGTGAACTACTTGACTATTATACAGAAAATAATGGCAAAACACTAGATATCCTCCTTTGAAACCCAAGAGAAGTTTACCTTTTGCGATTAATTAATAACCTCAAAAGGCAAACTAAAAATGAAATCAATACCTTTAAAAACAAAAAAAAAAATGAGAAAACCTATTCCGCCAGCTTAATAATGAAAATAACTCCCTTTTTAATATGAACACAAAATTTTCTAATAAATACTACAATATCCCCCCACTAAAAGGCAATAATGGTCTGGTATTCTCTGATAAAGAAAAAGCTGATCTGCTTGCCTATAATCTTGAATCCTCGTTCCAGGAAAATTCAACTCCATATGATGATGATCATATTGAAAAAACAGAATCGATAGTTCAAAATGATCTTGAAGGCCACACCAACTTTAATTTCTCGCCCCCTCTTTTCCTCTCTCTCTAAAATACCTACCATAATTAAAAAGTTAAAAAGAAAGCCACCGGAAAAGGACGGCATTCACAATCAAGTCTTTTAAATTCTTTTCCCCAACTCATTTACTCCTCTCTCAAAATTTTTTAATAAATGTCTCATGTTTGCCCATTTTTCACAAAGTTGGAAACATACGACAACTATTCTCTTCCACAAACCAGCCAAAACTATTCCATTCCATCCAACTATCGACCTATCAGCCTACTAAATTCTATTTCAAAAGTCTTTGAAAGAATCCTCTTGACCAGAATACTTACTCATGTTTCCACTAATAATATACTTCTAGATTCACAATTCGGCTTCCTTACTGACCACAGCACTGTTAATCATCTACAACGGGTTGTGAATGCCCTTACTGAAGGATTTAATTCCAAAGAAGTCTCTGGGGGTATCTTCCTTGACATACAAAAAGCTTTCAACTGCCTCTGGTACGATGGATTAATCTTCAAACTAATCAAATTAAATTTCCCTTCCTACATAATAGTTATCTAAAATAACTACCATAACGATAGAACATTCCAAGTTAAACAATTTTTTCTCATGTGACTTCCCTCACAGTCCCTACAATAGTCTCTGTTTATACACAGATGAAGTAATTATCCTCACCCAATTAAAAAAAACTTATCAAGATAATAAATAAATTTCAAAATCATCTAAAACAAATAGTGGGCAGGATGAAACTCGGGAGGATTGCTGCAAACACAAATAAAATTATAGCTTTCATATTTAGAAAAGCTCACGGGGCCCCCGGGGCGGGGGGGGGAACGCAAATTCTTTAATGATCAAATTTCTTGGGACTCTGAGGTCAAATACTTACGAGTTATCGTGGACTCCAAACTCACCTTCAAACTTCATATCCAGTCAATAATTGACAAATACTGGGCCCAAATCCATAACTGTATACTTTAATTGGCAGAAATTCAGTTCTAACTCTTGCTAACAAGTTTCTTCTCTGTAAACAAGTAATTCACCCTATCCTACACTATATTTCCTCCACTTGGGCCCACATGCCGCGCACATACTCACATTAAAAAATACGTCTTTCAAAATAATATCCTCCGTATGATTACTAACTCACCTTGGTATGTCAGAAATCCTGTCACACACAAGGATCTCAATATCCGTCCTATTAATAAACACATCAACTATCTCTCTAGAAGATTCCATAATAGACTAAGAAATCATACTAACCCATTAATAATGGGCCAGCGAGTTTTTGCTCTCAATAATGAAACCCATGCCTTGCGCTATCAATCTTGCAATAATTATTTCCATCTAATTCCCCAATAGCACTTTAAATTCCATCACAGACCCTATATAATCTATAATATATGCGAAAATAAACAAAATTAAGTTTAGTTTTTATTAACGTCGCACTAGAAGCAACACGAGGGCTATCCTCGACGGACCTCGGTCAAGTGACGAGGACGACACCTGAGAGGTCACCACCTCTCCTAACTTCCTCACCTCTCCTAACTTCCCCACCCCGCCATTGGGAGGACTTTGGGCCCCAACAGATTTAACGTGCATCACCTCCGGCTACAAGGCGGATCTTAAGCGGCCAAGGATCGAACCCGCGACTGAACGAAAACCACGGGCCACTAATCCGAAACCATGACCACTAGGCTACCTCGGCCACATAAAGAAGGTAAAACTCTTACTTCGCTTTCGAATCCAAAAAGCGGCATGAATTAATCTGCTCTTTCGCCTCAAAATTCTAAATGGCAATTTGAATTATCCCAGTAATTCTAGACAGTAACTACTTGAAAGAATTACATCCAGATCATTTTCCACCAAATGATATATTAACATAAAAATTATTTACAGATATTATATTTGATACATAAATTTGAATACAGTTATATCGCGCATAGAAAATATATGCGACAGATGTTCGGAAGTTCAGTTCGTAATGCTTTTGCTCTTAGCCAATTGCTATCCCTACCTCCCCTCTCTTGAACTATTTTACTGATCCCCCAGCCAGACAAGAACTATTTTCATCTTTCCCTTCCCTTTTCTGCTGCTTTCATATCATCAAAAATTTTTTTAAATAATATTATATTTATTACTATTGTAATTTTACAAAAATAATAATAAAGTAATTCTAAAAATAATCATATAAAATAAAATAATACTATTTATATAGCAATCACCTATAATCATATAAAATATAGGTGATTGCTATATAAATATATGTTGCTTTAAATATTATCAGACGATTTAGAACTATATTGATTTATTTACAAGAAATTATATTTACAAGTGCAATTGTATCACTAGCACTAATGGCGGACAGAAAAAGAATACAGAATAATTATTTTTGTAGTAAACATAACACAAAACACAAGTTGAGTAGTATCTGTCCTTGCTCTGTTCAAGCGATTAAATATCACCACAACTACTCCCCCTCTAAGTGAGATACTCTGTCAAGATGTATCTCACTGATAACGAAATGGCAATTTAACTTCACGTACCCTTCTTGTGAATCTGGTTGAGGGAGCAATGGGCAACGGTGCAAACCTGATCTTTTTTTTAACTGGTGATGTAGGCTTGTCAACTGGATTGCTCTTATGATTTATTGCACAATCAGTTTCAGGAGAGTTGTCAGAAAAACATGGTTTGAGCCTGTCTATAGAAATGTTAACATTTTTATTTTTTATGAGAAGTGTGAAAATTTTTTCTGATCGTTTAATAACTTGATATGGTCCATGATATGGAGGTTGCAGACTCTGACGAATAATGTCAGCGCGCACGAAAACATGTGAACAATTTTTAAGGTCTTTGAAAACGAAGGGTTTCTGTTTGCAGTTATATGAAAATGGAATAGGTTTCACTTGTTTCATAGTTGCTTTAAGTTTTTGGACAAACTCTGATTGTGGTTGGAATTTAGTATCTTCAAAGAAATCGCATGGTAAACGAATGTTTTCACCATATAGAAGTTCCGCTGGAGTAGATTGAAAATCAGCACGCCAAGTTGTTCTCAATCCGAGCAATATGATTGGAAGAGATCTTGTCCAACTTTCATTTTCATGACACATTATACTCGCTTTTAGAGTCCGATGCCATCGTTCTATGCATCCATTTGCCTGTGGATGGTATGATGTAGTTCTATTTCGTTTAAATCCTATTAATTTTGAAAGTTCTTGAAAGAGTTGTGCTTCGAATTGGGTACCTTGATCAGTGGTGATGACTAAAGGTGTTCCAAAACGTGCGATCCAACCTTTAAGCAAGTTGTCTGCTACTGT
>BMAW01118261.1:286885-325473 GCA_019974015.1 Nephila pilipes | reverse complement strand
GCTACTGTTTCTGCTCGAATATCAGGTAATGGAATTGCTTCAGGCCATCGACTGTATCGATCTATGATAGTCAAGCAATAACGAAATCCTTCAGATGATGGTAAGGGACCAATAATATCTAAATTGATTTCTGTGAAGCGTTTGCTGACGTTGTGATATTGTTGAAAAGGACTCTGCACATGTCGTGTAACTTTGGACTTTTGGCATTTTAGACAGCTTCTAGTCCAAGTTCTTGCATCCTTATTTATTGACGGCCATACAAACTTCGATTTTAGTAATTTGGTTGTAGCCTTGATTCCAGGATGGGCGAGGTTATGAACACTGTTGAAAACAATTTTCCTGAATGATTCTGGTATATAAGGCCTCTTTTTCTTTGTAGAACTGTCATAAAATATATCACAGCTGGAACCAAAGACAGGAACTTTTTCTAATTTTAGAGAAGAATTCTGAGTAGAAAGAATTTTTTTTAACTCCTTGTCAGTTTCCTGCGCTTTAGCTATAGCTTCATAATCAAGTTCCGACTAAATATGAAGTTCGTCTATTCTAGACAGAGTATCGGCAATGATGTTGTTTTTTCCAGATATGTCAGTGATTTGCCCAACATACTCCAGATGCCTTTGCTGTCGAGGAGTTGCTTTTTCTAATTTCTGCTGGAATGCATAAGTTAGTGGTTTATGGTCAGTAAAAATTGTAAAGTTTCTACCTTCCAAAAAATGTTTAAAATATTTTACAGAAGAATATGCAGCCAACAGCTCACGGTCGTATGTGCTGTAGCGTTTCTGGGTGTCAGTTAGTTTTCTTGAAAAGAAACTAAGGGGTTTCCAGATGCCATCTTCTAGCTGTTGTAGTACAGCTCCTATACCATTATCAGATGCATCAACCATTAAGGAAATGTGAGCATCTTCAGAAGGATGAACTAGTACAGTCGCATGACATAGCTGTTGCTTACAATTTTGAAAAGCTTGAATTGCTTCTTCCGTCCATGGAATTTTGTTGTTGTCATTCTTTTTCTTTCCTCTTAGGTATTCATTCAGAATGGCTTGATTTTCTGCAGCATTAGGAATAAATCGATGGTAAAAATTGATAATTCCTAAGAATCTTCGCAATTCCTTTATAGTTTCAGGAAGCTTGAAGTCTTCGATTACTTTTATTCTTTCTTTTGTTGGCTCAATCCCATTGAAAGAAATACGATGACCTAAGAAATTTACTTCAGTTTGAGAGAATTTGCATTTTGCAACCTTGATTACCAAGCCGGCATCTTGAAGACGTTGGAAAACTTGTCTAAGATGACTAATGTGCTGTGCATCATCCTTAGATGCAATGAGAATATCATCAAGGTAGCTGAAACAAAAATCTAAGCCCCGAAGTACAGAATGAAGAAATCGTTGAAAGGTCTGGGCAGCATTTCGCAATCCAAATGTCATTCTGGTGAATTCGTATAGACCAAAAGGTGTGCAGATGGCTGTTTTTTCTATGTCAGATGGTTCTACTGGTATCTGATGGTAGGCTCGTTCTAAATCAAGTGTTGAAAATACAGTGCATCCATACAAATTATGAGAGAAATCATGCAAGTGTGGAATAGGGTACCTGTCTGGTTGGGTGACAGCATTCAAAGCTCTGTAATCCCCACAAGGTCTCCAACCACCGGTTTTTTTTGGCACTAGATGTAATGGACTTGTCCAAGGACTACTAGAGGGTCTGCAAATTCCTTGTTCTAGCATATATTCGAATTCCTTTCTTGCGATTTTGAGTTTGTCTGAAGCTAGGCGACGAACTTTTGCTGTGACGGGTGGACCATTTGTTATTATATGATGCGTAACTAAATGCTTTGGTTCTCTAATCAGTGAACTTTGAAGTGTTATTTCCTTGAATTCATTAAGAAGACTAGCCACTGAAGAAGTAAATGATGAAGAAGCTATTGTAGTGAGAGAAAAATTTGGAAAAGTTGCTATTTTACCAAATGATGACAAAGAAGTTAAAGGATCGATAAGACATTTTCATTTTAAATCAACTAATAGTCCGAATTTTTTGAGAAAATCTGCTCCTATAATAGCTCTTGAAACATGTGCTATTGTAAAAGACCAAGTAAATTGGCGGCGAAGTCCAAGATCTAATTTTAGAGTTTTGGTACCAAAAGTTTGAATTTTTGAATCATTAGCGGCAAATAAAATAAAATCTGTTATTTTATTATTCCTTTGTTTGTATACAGGAATTACAGATATATCGGCTCCCGTGTCGATTAAAAACTGCTTACCAGTTGATTTATCATGTAAATATAAGCGGCAACTTTTCTCGCCAATATCGCCAGCCGCATCAAGCGATTGGCTTACTGGTTTTCCGAATTTTCTTTTTTAAACTGGCATGGCTGTACACATTTTTTTGCATTTTTTCCAAATTTAAAATGGTACCAGCAAAATTCGTATCGAGCCGAATTAGATCTGGATCTTCTTCGTCTGTCATTTCCTCTCGATTTGCTGCGTGACCTAGTATTTCGAGAAAATTCATCAAATTTTTTTGTTAATGCAGCAATGTCGGCTTGCAATACATTTAATTTATTGCGATCGAAAGATGACGCCGAATTTGGCAATGAGCCAACTTTCGTTACTTGGCATATTTCTGACGAACTGTAAACAGCAATAATTTTATCGGCCATCTCGGCAATTTTATCTAAAGTATCGTTACTTATAGTTAAAATGGCTTGTGTTTGTTGTGGAAGCCTTTGTAGCCACAAAGATTTGATAATTTCATCAGAAATGGAATTTCCTGCCAAGCTTTTCATTTGGCGTAAAAGATCGGAAGGGCGTTTGTCGCCAAGTTCGAGATCAGTCAACAGCTTTTTTAATCTCGACTCTTCGGTATCAGTTAATCTGTTTAATAATGCTTTTTTCAAGGTATTATATTTTTCATTTTCAGGAGGATTTGACAAAATATCTACAACAAAATCTAAAACATTTTCGTCTAATGCAGCAACGACGATATTATATTTTGTTGCATCTTGCGAAATACCGCTATTAGCGAATTGCGCTTCAAGCTGCAAGAACCATAATTTTGGCTTATTTCTCCAAAAAATTGGCGGTTTAACCGATACTCGATTGATTTCCGTGTTTGGATTATCGAAATTTAATGCAGTAGGATCACTTTTGTTTTCATCCATCTTAAATGAAGAATACAAATAGCAAAATTTTAATGCATAAACATACCTTAATATCCGCTGATTCGAATAGAATGCTTCAAAATCACGTCCTAAGTTACCAAATATAGGTGATTGCTATATAAATATATGTTGCTTTAAATATTATCAGACGATTTAGAACTATATTGATTTATTTACAAGATATTATGTTTACAAGTGCAATTGTATCACTAGCACTAATGGCGGACAGAAAAAGAAAACAGAATAATTATTTTTGTAGTAAACATAACACAAAACACAAGTTGAGTAGTATCTGTCCTTGCTCTGTTCAAGCGATTAAATATCACCACATCCTCTTGCTCAGAATTAGACATAGTCTATCCAAGGGATTGATGGAGTGGGGAGGGGAGGTAAAAAGGATATTTAAAAATGACATAAAAATTTTATAATCTTATCTTACGATAAGATTAGTAAAAAATAAAAATTAAATCTCTTTATTCTCATTATAAATATTCACTCACTTTCCTATCCTCATCCTTCCCTTTTATTTATGTTTTCTTAAAAAAATTCATATGTGAATTAAAGCACATTTTTAATATGCTTGTTTTAATATTAAAAAAAAATTCAAACATCTATATCATACTGAGTAGAGTCCAACGGGCTGATATTTGCCACTATTTGATTGTTGTTGGAGTGATTATTAAAAACTAAAATTGAATTCATGAATTAGGCATCATAACTGTAACTGCTAAGGAAATCTATTTTGATCACATTGGGATTTTCTACCAGTGATAATAGCAAAGTCGTTAAAGAGAGGGTGATTGCTCTTGAAGAGGAGGTAGAAATGGAAAGGGGGTGGGTGTATACAGGGTTACAAATTCAAGCTATTCTCTCGCCAATAACTCATTGCTCTTTCAAAACTACGCTAAATGTTTCATTTTATCTATACATATGAATATAGTAGTACTATATGTGCACCAGATTCTTTTATTTCAGAAAGGATATCAGATTAACAACAAAAAAAAGTTATGATCAAATTTTGAAATTATAGATTTAATGCATGAAGCGGCTTCATTTCTATCTCAAACAGAACTAGTCAACTGATTTTGTCGATCGTTTTTTTGTTTTTAAAATTAAATATTGTTATTGCTTATAAAATTCTTTAGTCCTAGTTGTAAGTAATACGACTTAGAACATACAAGAGTTTAAAAATAATCTTTAAATACTTAATTTTTTTAGTTTATTCTGTGTTTCAAACAAAACTCTTTGTTCAGTTACGTATAATTTTAAATGTAGTTTCAATTCATATTTATTGACTGATATATTTTTTTTTTATCTTAATCAATAATTTGTTTTTATTGTTATATTTCATGTAAGTTAACATTAAATATATTGTTGCATAATTTCATTTAGGTTCATGTTTAATTACTAAACCACAAAGAAAATTTTAAAGGAAGCTATTAAAATTTTATAAATTTTCTTTCATAAGGAATAAGTAAAAGACTGGATTCCCCCTTAATCGCTGTTTTCATCCAAAAATTAAGTTTTCACTGTTATTTTAATTCAATGTGAATGGAATTATTTAAGAAATGTTTGTTTTATGACAGAATATACAGATTTCCAGGTAATAAGAAACAGGATTCGAAAATTAATGGAAAATATATGTCGCAAATTATTCGTCAAATAATTAATTGGAAACTAGTTAGGATAGTAAAGTTTAATTAAGTCGATAAATCTACTAACATTTGTAATTAAATTGAGTGTGTCTAGTACGGGGAAACTTGGTCGGATTATGAATTGAAATCATATTTACAAGCTATAATACACTTACTAAATATCTTTACTCCATTCAACTAGTAGTTAACATCATACTAAATGTACAAAATAATTTAAAAAATATAGGTTGACAGGCTTTTCTGGAGCTCCTGAGCCAACGACTCTAAATCTCCATATCAGAGCAGTTTGGGATGCTTGATTTTGGCTTTTTCCAGCCCAGAATTGCATAAAAGATAATTTGGAGTAATAGTTTATAGTGTAAAATTAATTTATCAGAGTGATTTAAAATTTAAAAGTATGAAAAAATTAAGTGAAAGAGAGTTTTTAAAGTATTGGATTTAACCTTTTTTTTTTTTCCCTTTTTGGAGAAAGGGTAGGTGAAGGTGAGGAGGTGAAAGCAGTTTACCAATGGGGTTGCTGCTTATATGTTAGTGTGTGTTTTCAGAATGAGAAGATATCCTGGTTTGTATGAGAGTTGTGATTGGTCGGCTTGGTGGGGGAATTTAAAAAATATTTTTAATGTTATTATTAATCAAATTTACGTGCATTTTACTTTGTATTTATTTCAGTAAGCGATTTAATTTGTTTTTGTGTACCAAATCAGCTGTATTTCATCGGCTTACTCTTTCAAATGAATCAAAAAATTTATGAACGAGGGTAATTATTTACTACCTGCGGTACATTTTTTTAAAAAATTATTTGGTATAAAATGCGGAAAAACTGCAGGTGATGCCAATACTTCCCTGTTATACGCTAAAGATCATCTCTAAACTCGTAAGTATATCTAGCAATACAACCTACCTTGGCGATATTTCTTAGTCGCTCAACTAAGAAAGAAAGATTCATCGTCGGACGCCGCTAGAACAGGGAAGTACTGTGATGCCTAATTTTAAAGAAGTATTATGTAAAAAAAAACACGAGGATTTCAAGCACTACAAATAACACATTTTTCAAAGAGCGCATCGAAAAATCAAGCTTTATCTCTGCTACCTGAAATCCATAATAAGTAGGGATAAATATTACTTGATTTATTTTTTAATGTTGAAGATTCTTTATTAGAACTCTCAGGTAGCAATACTTGATAATATCTTAATTAAAATTAATAATTCTCACTATGAAAAATACAAGCACATATCTGAGATTAAGAAATAAAAGAAAGTATTGAGTCTGTCTAAACAGAAAAAAGAAGTTAATAGAAGAATTTATAAGGGATATGAAGGGCTTATGACTTAACATAAGAAAATCCAGATGATAAAAAGTAGAAGCAAAAAATGTTGCTTTTATTTTTGATGCAAAGTCACGATATAACGAACTAGAAAACATTCTGTTTATTTAATATATATTTTATTACATTTTCATTAACAATGTTTTTTTTTTCTGAACAAATAGTACATTTCCGATAAAACATCGATCTCAAATTTCATGAATAATAAAAATCTATATATGAGGACAATAAGGAAGAAAATCCAGATGATAGTAAAAATTAGAGACAAAAATGTTACATTTATTTTTAATGTAATGAATAAATTAAAATGTAATGAACTCTATGAAACATACTGTTTATTTGATTTATGTATATATTTTATTATATTTTTGTAAGTAATATTTAATATTTTTTGAATAAGTAATGCATGTTGAATGTAAAATCGATCTTAAATTTTACGATTCATTTCTAATTCTACACATTTTAATTATAAGACAGGGAGAATAAAATAAAAACTCGCAAGAAATACCTAAATTTGACCAGGATATATAGCATACCTTAAGCTTCTAATTATATTGCAAGCTATGCCAAAGCCTTGTTCCTTTCGTAATGAATTGGTTTAACCTAATGGTTTCCGCTGGAGTACGTACTGCCCACCAGTGGGTGTTGAACAATTATAGTTTTTGGAGCAAGGCTGATTTACGAAACGTTGCGGTCCTCCTGGGCAAGAATGAACTCAAACGCTTGATTAATGCAAAATAAATAAATAAAATAACATTGAACGCATTTTTTAACAAATAGTTTAAAATGTCTTTTAAAGAAAATCATTTCGTAATAAATAGAAGTATTGGTCCACTAGTACCTTTTCGATTAGCATAAAAACGAGTTGCATTATGCACTGAACATTACAGTTTGTTCATACGTATGTACCGCTTTAATCAGTAAATTTTATATTTATAAGTTTACACAGGTTGTGACAATATTAAGTTTCCCGTCGACAGGAATTTTTGAGCATAATTTTAATCCTATTGAGTTTCCTACTTTTCTTCTAAATTATTCTTTGAGTAATTCATTAATATATTAATATATTTTAATAAAATAATTTTAAGTATTTGTCCTTGTTTTTCAATACATTGCATAATATACGAATATTCCTTCTAAGAGGGGTGCCATTGAATCATTATTTGAAAAAAGTGGATTAGGATTTTAAAAAATTGGAAAATTATGGGTTGTAAAGGTAGTTTATTTATTTTGAGACCAAAAAAGGTTGAGAACCCATGATTTAATCTATATCAACCTTTGACGAGACAGAAGAAATTATGACACCTAGTTTTTGACTAGATGACTAAGAAAACAATTGTAAAAGAGAGAAGGTAGCTCTTTCTTGGAGAGAGGGTGATCTTTTCCAGAAAAGGAAAAACTAGTTTCTTGTCCACAACAGTATAAGCCAAGGAGGGAACGGTTCAAACGTTATCCCGAAACTTTCCTATAATAATTAATGTCAATAACAGTTTATTAATTAAAGTTCCTAACCCAATTTTTGGTACATTATTCAATGTACCAAAAAATGGGTTAGGAACTTATTGAGAAGTAAAATGGTACTATAACAAAAAGAGCAGCTGTATTACATAAAACTTCAATTCTTTTTTCTATTCTTTTCTCTCCTTATAGTTATATAAAAAGATTTCAGTTCCCATAGTTACTACTTTATGCAATTCAAATGTATTTGTAAACTTTAGAAATAACTAAATTTTGAAACAAATCAATCTCCTTTCACTAGCATGGTGCTTTTAAAGGACAATTTTAATTAACACATTCCATATTAAAATTTAGTTATTCTTGGTGAATTTACGTTGCGCTGCCCTGGAACTAATGCACCTAACCTGGAACTAATTGAAAGATTTTTTCTCATTGGTTTTGATTTTTGGCCAAGTGAGAAATCCAGATTGAATGTTGATACTCTAGCTGCAGTACTTACCGTAAAATTCAATACAACTATACTTTTTGCTCCTAAATTTTTAATATATTGTTAAAAAATGTCATATTGATAAGAAATATTCATTCAATAGAAAAACACTCGTTTAATTAAATAATTAAAACGGATGTGATCGTAATTAGGGTATTTCTGTTTAAATTAATAAAATGTTTCATTTATTTACATTGTACTTTTTTCTTAACTTTTTTCGTCCTCCTTTTAATTGTAAATAATTCGAAATAAAAACCAACGTTTTTAAAAACAACGTTTTTATATGGTGGCAAAGTTTATTAAAAAAATTATTAAAATATTAGTTAAAACTGGTCGCAAATATCTAAATATTGCATTGTTAGGCAAATAAGAACGGTTCCTAAAATTTCAGAACTCTAGCTTCATGGGAAGTTGGTTAAATTAACGATCGAATATTTGATGACACACTGATACACACACAGACAGACGCACGCCAAGTGAAATACATAAAAACGTTAAAACTAACTAAAATTAATTAATTCATCCGGTAAATTAAATGGTTGGAATGCAGTTTAACCCAACCACCCTTGGCGACAAGAATTATTTGGAGGTATTTTGCCAAATGTGGCTACCCTGTTCCGTTTTATGGACTTAAAGTTCAGCCAAAAAAATCGCCAAGTTTGGTGCCAATTTTTGAAATCGCGCCAAGTGTTTGGGCTAAACTGCATTATTGAAGAAAATATTAGTTAAAACTTGTCGCAAATGTCTAAATATTGCATTGTTAGGCGAGTAAGAATGATTCCTAAAGTTTCAGAGCTCTAGCTTGATGGGAAGTTGGTTAAATTAAGGATCGAAAATTTGATGACACACACACTCACACACACCAAGTGAAATTCAGAAAAACGTTTTAAAAACATTGTACAAAATTGGTCACCTTATTGTTAATAAAGTTAAAATTTTCTAGCTCAGTAAAAATAAAATCATTACCTTTCTTCGTAAACTCTGAAAAATTAAAGATTTTTTTTTATTTACTTATTTGTAGTAAAGTGTATTATTCTACTAAATTATTTAATTTCCTGTGTAAATTTCAAATTTAAACAGGAAAATCGTATTTGTCTTGAAAATATTTTTTCTTTTTCACCGAAGACGCTTCTTTTTAGCCTTTTTTTTCTTTTGTTAATTACGCCTGTTTCTATCTAACCGAAATGTTTCTTTTCAATAGGCATTTTAAATATGTTACAAATACAAATAAATGTAATTAAGCATTTTAAAGTATGATTGTCTTGTAAAATGATCTTTTTGTTAATGGTTTTTCTTTGACTCACATTGTAAATGTGTCTGGTTCAAAACCTTAAAAGCTCTTTTTCTCACATTTTAAAGCGCTCAATTGAGCCGAACTTTTCGGTACTTGTCTATTTTGCGGCGCCTGATGATTAATCTCTAAGCGACTAAGAAACATCGCCAAGTAGGTTGTATCAAAAGATAGGCTTCACGAGTTTGGCGACTACTTGGCGTAATCGTTATTTAACGGGCACCACTGTTATAGACAAGTGCCAAATGTTCTGTACACGATTGTTTTGGATGACGACACGATAATTTAATTATAATTAATAAAAATTAATTGATTAAAACTAATTTTTTAAGTAATTAAATTTTACTCCAAGTCTCTCGCCCAGTCGACAAATCCGTCATTTAATAATTTATCGTTTCCTTTAATTTTAATATCGGAAAAAGTGTACAATTGTCCATTTCTCGACATTTCATTGCTTCATTCATTCGATATTTTATTAATTCTTATATTAAATTGAGTAATTTAATAATAATTATAAGAAAAGTGCATCTTGGGTGACTAAATCTATTCTTTGCAAAACTTTGTATAGAACTTTTTTAGGATTTATATTTTTGTTTCTTGTATAAAAAATTATGTTTACGCGAAGTCGGAAGTTTATAAGAAAACCCATGTTCTAAAAACTCGTTTTTTTAACCGGTGTTATTACTAATTATATTTCTAACGATCTTCTATTAAAATATTTTTTAATCAGTCAATTTAAATTTCATTTTGAAATAATATATTTCTGATAACTTCATATGGAAATATAATTTTTCTTAATGTTTTTGTAGAAATAAGTGTATAAATTATTACTCATTACATGCCTTCAAAAAAAATTGATGGGCATCGATACATTTCTTACACAATTTTGTTTCATTTTATTTACACATGCGCAATGTTTTATTTCTTTGTTTTATTTACACCTAGTGAAAATGTACCGTTCATCAAGTATGTCAGGATTTCGAAGGTCATGACTGTATCAGCAATACTGTAATTTAAATGCGATGCCAACTTATGCTTTTGAATAGCCTTCATTGAATTGGAGTATTCGTATTAACGAAATAAAAGGAAATGAACTATTTAAAAAATATTGCTTTTTGCAGATGATCTTGTGATTTGGACCACAGGTAATGAGTGACTTTGAACAAATGGAAAAAACACTCCAATCGACATTAGTGTTTTTAGAGGGTTGGACAGCCGACAATGAGATGATAGTAAACCCGGACAAAACCACCTTTTAACTCTTCTCGCTCAGAATTAAACATCATGACATTAACCTAAGTTACAAGGATCAAATATTAAACAGAATTGAAAGTACTTCTTACTTAGTCTTGGACTTGGATTCAAAATTGAACTGGACTAGTCAGATTAAAAAGGCTGCTGACCGTGGCTAACGCAGGTCTAAACTTCTAAAATGTTTGGCTGGTACAACCTAGGGTTCTACCCAGGATGTCCTTTGCAACTCTTATAAGACCTATGTAAGGCCGGCAGTTGAATATGGTTGTGAGGCACTTATAACAATCTCAGAGACAAATTCGAAAAGATTGGATTTCTTCCAAAATCACATCCTGAGATTTATTACCGGTGGTACAATATCTACACCAATTGCCTCTATGGAACTCCAGGCTGGTTTGAAGTCCCTGTGTGACCGAAGATGGAGAATGGCTTTGAACCTTACTGAAACAATTTAGAGAAGAAAGGAAAATTTTTTAAATCACTACTGGCCAGCTGGGGAGAGTTCGAAAACTCAAAAAATTTATCCTTGTATAATAGAACTACATGACATTCTCAACTTTCCTTTTTCAGCTCGATTTCCATTTCCCGATTCTCGGTACCGACTGAAAAAGCTTAAACTTGCAGAAGGTTATTTGGATCTTGTTTTAGATGTTATCAAAAAATACTCTCTCGATTTTGATTAGAAATGTACTGCCTTATCTATTATTCATGAACTTTTCCCGGTTGATTCCTGGCTTCATGTCTACACGGATGGTTCAGCTGAAGGGGCTATTGAAAATATTGGAGCTGGGGTGTACTCTACCCAATTAACATCGTCTTCTGCAGTTGGAAAATACTTTGACAACTTCAATAATGAGATAGCCGCCATCTCTTTCGCCTTGGATAAAATAGAGCAGAGTAGGATGAAAACTATAGTCATTTTCGTTGATTCCAAGGCGGTAATTACTCTCTTAACAACTTCCTATGTTTCCTATTCTGAGATCTCTGAGAACTGCATGAGAAAAATTGACAAACTATTGAATATTAAGAACAGCATTGTTCTGCAGTGTATTCCAAGCCATTGAGGGATATATGGAAATGATCAGGCAGATATATTGGCCAAAGATGGATCTCATATGATATAACCAAATCTTCCTCTGCCTCTGCGACACATAAAACAATATATATGCTCTAATCTCAAATCTAACCGTTTCAGCATAAACAGAGACAAGGCTTTTGGGAGAAAATGGGAGTCCCTATTGAATAAGTCATCAAGGATTTCCTGTTTCTTACCTAGAGCAGTCGGAGTGGCCTCCATTAGACTTGCCATGGGCCATGATTATTTACAGAGCCACCTATATAGAATCGAACTCACGAATACAGATATTTGTCTACTTTGTGACCATGGCATGATCATGAGTGGAGAACACCTCAGCTTATGCCCCACCTCAATGTTTTTAATTATTTCCCCCTCTTTATTTATGTGTGTTAATGACGACGTTTTAACTGACTGATTTTATCGTTCTTCATTGTATTGGGCTGCTCGTAGACTCATGACTGAAAGGTCGGAGACAGGCATAGGATAAAAAAAAATTTAAAAAATATGAGTTGATGCAATTTGTGATTTAAGTGTGGCCAGACAGTCTTAATTATATGAATGTGAAAAAAAGGCTTTTGTTTTTATGCTTTTATTTATCACAAATTTTTTACGGTAGTATTCTTATTTTGAGAATTTATTTCAAATAAAAAAAAAATAATGATTTTTGCAACTAAAATCACTGATGTTTTAAAAAAATTTACTCGAAAAATAGGCTTGTTATAACAGTCAAAGAGAAAAGTATTATAACTCCATACGCCAAAATGAAAATTGCTTGAGTTTACAAATTACAAAAAATTAAGGGTAAACATCTATTTACGATTTTTTTTAATAAAAAACTAATGCAAAGCGTAATTAATTTTAAAATTAAAAACAAAGTACAGCATGAAAAAAATTAGATTAAATTTTGAATAAATAAGTTATGCACATAATAAAATAAACTGTTTAATTACATAACAGAAGCTGTGTTAATAATTACACATATTTTATAATGTAAATAATCTTTTAATATTTGTAAAATAATTTTTTAACATTGGGATGTTCAACACGATCTAAGTACAAATTCCTTCATTTTTAAAGAATCTGTTTATTTTTCAATTATAATATATAAAAAAGGGAAATTTTATGTTTGGTTTAAAAAAACTAGAGTTATTGAATAATTTTAATATTTAAAACATTTTTTAAGGTATAGAAGAGCACTAAAGCGCCAAAATAGACAGTCGTGAAGGAAAGTATTGTTACACATACACCAATGGGAAATAAGCTGTTTTGCTTTGAGCGAACCGAAGAGAAATTTTCGAGGCGAGCGCAACACATTTCGCCCTCTCTTTAACGCCATGCAGGTAATAGTGTTTTTCCTCCGTAATTTTGTTTATGAGCACGACCTACTGTACCGTAAGAGATAAGTTTCGAACGCATCGTTGCGCTTGAATCATGGACTGGAGCATTGAACTTCTCAAGTTGAAGTTCTGATTTATTTTTAAGTGCGCGAGTGACATAACAAGAGTAAGTTAGATGATATAATCTGTTATTTTTAGTTTTCTATTCGTATTGCATTATTTCATGTTTTAAAATGTGAAATACAAGTCTTTCAATTAACCAAACCTACACATAGTGAATTTACGTTGCAAATTTTGATTTTGATAAAGATGATTCAATTTTATCTATTGCATTTTCTAAATTTTTACTTGTAGATTCTTAATTATAAATGGCTGAAACTGCTCAGAATTTGGTGGAAGAAATAAACCTTCCTCAAAATAACGAAGTAAATAACACGAATGATATTCCTACCACTCCTGATGTCACCGCTGATGGAAAAAATGTAAAACAGATTAAATGTCAAAGATGTCCGTCAACAATTTTGGTTCCAGGAATTGCTACTTTGGTCACACATGAGGTATTTTCTGATTATTAAGAAATTAATTCATAGAAATGTAGTATTTTTTTCAAAAATATATGATTACCAGAAACTTTTTTAATAAAGTATTTTTTCTGTTGTAAGAAATGATATAGCAACATGGAAAGGTTGTTCTTCATGCAAAACTTTTCTGTGAATTAATCTGAGAATAATTTAATGTAAGAAAATTTGTTATTTACATTTACTGATAAATATTAAGATTGTTGTGAAATTTTTATTTTATGTTATAATAAGTTGTCAAAACCTTTGATACAATTTAATTTTAATTTTTAATGCATAATTAAAATAAATCTAAGAGGAATATAGTAACCGATTGCCTCATATTAATGATATAAATACAGAGAAAAGTAGTGTGCCATATATAATAAAATTTAATAAACTTTTAAAAATTATTTATAATCTTTGCAGTATCAAGTTTTAAACTTCGTTAGAGAAAAATTCTGTCATGTATAAAATCATGAAACAAATATAATTTGAATTAATTAAATTAGAATATTTTGTGAGACTTGATAATGAAATTTAATATATACATTTTTTTCCACTTAAGCACTCTTTGATTTAGTGTTAATTAGTTTTTATACAGCTAAATGAATGTTATTATATGTGTAATTTTCCATGTAATAGTATTAATTTGAATAACAGTGAATCTTTATAACAGTATTTAAAACAAGTTGAAACAATGGTATAAAATCAAAATACACACCCACAATTATTGACCATGCATTTGGAATATTTTTCATTGTGCCATCAAAATGTTTAATAGTATAATGTGAAAATAGAATTCTTAAAATATTATATGTACTGTTTATTAATGATAATTTCATTGTATAGTTTGAATTTTTTTGATAAGAATTCATTAAAATTTAAAGTTATATATGCACTTTAATTATGATTTGGAAAATTGTTTAAGAAATATTTATTTATATTTTTTAATTCGTTCATTTTTTATTTTCAGAAAAATTCACTTCAAATGTTTCGAGATAAAATTATCATTTTCTTGTTATTTTTTAAAATTCAAGCACTAATTAAATTTAGCAAAAATATGATTATTTTAATATATTGTAGCAAATCAATCTCGGTAGTCATTAGACTGGAATGGAAAGGATACATGCTTTGTATTAAACGAAACAGTTTGAAAAATGTTTTAACTATAATTTTTTTAAAAATATAAATGATTAAAAAAATATATAGGTATTAAAAATATAATTGGATATATATCTTATTTATATATAATCTCTTTAAGTTAAGTATGCTCTCATTTAGGTTTGCCTATAACGTGATGTTTTTACATTGGCTGACAAGTCATAAAAAATTATTTTATGCCATCCACCTCTATGATATAATGTAGGATATCAATACAAATAATTGAATATTTTGTGGCTTTAGTTTTTTGTGTGTTTGGCTCTTTGTCTGTGTGTGCCACAAAATTTAATTCAATAGTATATCGATTTGCTGTTTAAATGTGTTATTTTGAGCGATTTTCTTGTAATTTGGCAATGTTCTGGTTCAATTTATATTCAGGATTGCTGAGAGAGTACAGTACTTTCTTATGAGCAGCTTTTTTTTTTAAAGACTACTACTCAGTAGTGCAATATGAAACCAATGTAAAATCCCACTTATGGTATTGTACAACTACAAGATGCTTGTTGTTTTCATGATTTAAACTTCCTTTATAAAGAAGGGGAGTCGATCAGGATTTTTCATCCTATTATGGTAAGATGGGAAGGAAGTATATTAAATGCAATATATAATTATCGGGCAATATGCATTGTTCTATGCAAGTCATCAGTGTTGGCCCATTTAGTGATCATGTTGATATAGCATTATCATCCTTTGTCTAAGAATTTAGTTTACGAAATTTTAGTTTTAGTAGGTGTTTATGTATTCGATAGTGATTTCTTGTTCTCAATAAGGAAAATTCTAGATATACTCATATTCTTAATTTGAGAAATTCTTGATTGATGTGTTTGGGTTTATTTCAGTCTGTTAACTATTATTATTAATTGTAAGATTAAATATCTAAAAATTACACAATGACTTTTGAATTAATTTATGAAATTATTGGTACATGACATATTTGAGACAGAATGTGAATTTCAAAAGCTATACTACTTGGCTTATCTCAGCAGCAATGATTTTTGAATGCTTTACATTATCGTCCTTAAGAGTTTCTCTGTCATCTTTGCATACTTTTTATACATGTTGATGCAGGGCTTTCAGTTGTTGTATCTTTTAAAAATTGCTTCTGTAATAGATTTATTGCAAATTTTCATGTCATCCATTGCAACAAAATTTATTGCTTTTTTTTTTCTGTAAAAGGAAGTTGATTATTTAATAATAATTGTACTGATAACTTATTAACACATTATAATTTTGAGGTATGACTAATATAGCTTTCTTAATTCCTCTGTGGCTGGATATTATGGGATGTACAGTGGAAATGATTTAAAAAAAAAAAAAAAAACAGCATCAAAAGCATTAGTTGATGAAGCAAATGAACTTTCATGTGAACTATAAATTTGTGGAGGTTTTTTTGCAATTATCCATTACATTAGTTTGATTCAGTTGTAAATGTTAAAGGTTTTGATGATACTGTGATTGCAAGATGTTTATTCCTAACATGCTTAGGAATAAAAATCTTAATATTGCATTTGTCAGATGATTCACTAATATGTCCCCAGAACAGCAGTCTGCCATGAAGAAATTACTGCTTAATTCATCATTTCTCAGCTTTCATCTTTCTCTTAATTTAGCAGTCTCTTTGAAAAAGTTTCCAGGAAGTCAACAGTCATCTATGCACATTTGTTGGATTCTCTATGTGTCAGGATGGTCTTTAAATTCTTGACTGCATATGGTTTTGATATTCAGTGACTGAATATATACATTCAATCACCAATACAACAAATATATTCAATCATCAAGAAATTTCTCTCTTGTTAGGCACAAAAGTAAAACTTTGAAATAATTTTAGTAAAGTTTTTCACACATATATTTGTTACCTTTTATGATGAAACTTTTTTTGGGCGTTGCCTTGAAAAATTCACTAATTAGTGATAAAATGGAAAATGTTTTAATACATTTATCTCGAATATAGATTATTTCTTCATTGGGTTCACCACATGGAATTTTATGGCAGTTTAAATTTCTCAAATTAACTGTTAGATGCTTGGATATCAGATATTGTAAATTCTTGTGTAATTTTTTTAGCAATTTTTTGAGTTATCATACCAATAATTCAGGTATTAGTAACTTTCAATTTGCTTGAACCATCTAAATAAATTTTACTTAACTCCCCCCCTTTTTCCTCTGTAAATATTCTCACAGTACATTTAACCAAACAAAAGTGAAGCTTTATTTTTAAATGCTTTTGACCATGGTCATGCTAACATATAATTTTTCTTAGCTATTGTTTTAAATAAAAGATCACTCTTTAGCCTGGTTGGCAGGGTAGTAGACTCTCAATGGATTGCTTAACTGAAGTTGTATCTAGGACTTCCAAGACTGTTATGTAGAAGGGTTGATGGACATTAAATCTGTCAGAGTTTAAGATCTTAAAAATGGCATGGCATGGCATGAATGTGGAAAGTGAGATGTAAACTCAGGAGTCATCTTTGTCATTTGATCATAATTTAAAATCAGTTTATTGTTAATAAACCAATCTATTCAAAAAACATCAGGTACCCTAGTGGTATTGGACTCACGGTCAGCAGTTTTCGTCGTGTCTTGATACCACTAAAAACCCGCTGTATATCTGGAACTGATACACGTTAAGTCTGTCATGGCTCAAAGTCCCATTGTTGTAATATGGAAGTTAGGAGAGGGAGTGTCAGCTCAGGTATTATTCTTGTCACTTTACCAGGATTCAAAATTACGAGGTCCGTCTCCAATAGCCTTCATGTTGCTTCTAGTGCGACATTAATAAAACCAACCAACAACTACATAAAAAAATATCAGAGTATATATTTTTGTGTGTGTTAGATCTTTTAATATTTTCCTTTTGGAGTCATGTCTTAAGACACGACAATTTTTTTTCAATAATTTTCAATTGCTACTCAAATAAATCCTTAACCTTTAAATAGTGCTGAGCAGAATGGGCCAGTAGTTTTTTTTCCTTTCTAAGGATGAAAATAACTGGAATTTTTTATAAGTTGCTTTCCTCTGTCTTTTTGTAGCTCATTTCTTGTCAGAGAATTTGAGGAACTTTGTTGACAAGCGAGTTAGTTTCCTAAATCTTATTTTTTTAAAGCACAAGGTTTTAAGAAGTTAATTGAAGTAATATTTCTGAAATATGTGATAAGAAATAAATTTTAATACAATAAATGATAAAGGGAATTCAGGTAATATGTTCTAGTATAATGTGAATTAACATTTTAAATATTTTGTGAGATAATATGAGCAAGCAAGACATTCTGATCTGAACAAGAGATATTGAACATTTCCTGGATGTAAAAACAACAAAAAACTTGTTTTATATGAAGCATCTTATTCATTTATGTTTCAACTTGATGATATCTCAGCTTTCTAGTTCACCATTTTTGTAATAAATAATGTTTACATTATTATACTCAGAAATCTTTAAAAAAAATAGTAATTCTTTGAGTAAATATATATGTAGTGTTCACCTTCTTTTTTTAAATATATCCTGTGCCTATGTATCAAATGAGTACCTTGAAAAATTAGATTTATAAGCAAGTTATAGCTGAGGTGCAAATAAATCTTCATATGATCAGACTGCTATGTTTTATTCAACCCATAGTATAAAAAAAAAATTGTAAAAAGGAAATAATGAAACTAAGGAACTGAAATGGTCATTTAACGGAAGGTAAATTGATGTTGTGTGTCAGTCCGTATAGTCAACATTGCAAAATTGCTTTTCTTTAAACTGAAGTAGCATCTGTCTAGATTATGAAAAAAATTGTCAACTTATAAAGTTTATTTGTATATGTTATATATAGACATACAAACATAAAATTTTGAATACATTTTCTTTTTTTCCCTGATATGACACAGATGCATGACTTGTTTAATCTGATTAAAGTGATAAGTAATTCTTTAACCATTGAAACTATTTATAATAGAGATATTAGTTTATCATCTTTTATTGGCAGTATCTTTAGTTCATAAAGATATTAATTGCAATGAAAAATTACAAGATAATTATGTTATATGAAATCATGTCCATAAACAAAGAAATGAATTGGTACATTTTGAAAAATTAGCCATATGGCCTCTTGATTTTAACTATAAGAATGAACTTAACAATATTGCTGAATTTATGTATTATTTTAATTAAACAAATTTAAAATTATATATATGTAAACTAAATTAGGAGAGGAAATTTGAATACGTATGAATTTTTAAAGATATTTGGAAATTGAAGTGCAATTGTATTTTGTTTTTAAATTTAGGGTTTCTACAATGATATCCATGGCATAGAAAATAAATGATGGACTTATCTAGACAAAATAATGAAATTATGTGTGTTTTCATGAGAAAATTTAAATATATTCAATTTTAATTTAATAAAAAATATATTTTGTTTTTTCAATCTAGTAAATTTGTATAAAACTATTATATTTTTTAACAATTGAACAAAGTGTTTTTTGTTTTTGTTTTGTTGATAACATTTTGATTCTTTAAAAAAATTTTTTTTTTTTACTATGTTTTCAGTTTTTGTTACCAGATCCTGAAATGAAAGAAAGATCCTTGAATGAACCTCAAATGGCATTGGATGATTCTCACAAAAAATATTGGTGTGTTGATAATATGTATGCATTTGAGAATGTTGGCTTTAGTAAAACTGTGGATGGTGTAAAGTATTTAATTTGTGCAGATTGTGAAATTGGACCAATCGGATGGCACGATTTGAATACTAAACTCTCCTATGTATCTGTTTGCAAGATAAGTTATTGTTGATACAAGTATTAGAAATTTTTAATGGTTTTTTTTTTTAAAAAAAAAGAAGCCATTAACTATACTAAGTCTCAATCTGTGATTATTTTTGTTCTTGATATGTGAATTTGAAAAGTCATTCCACTATTCTTTAACTGGAAAAATAAGTCATAAAAAGGTCTAAAGTTATTTTTATTTATCTTGGAATTTTATGAAAGAAACATTTTCATAAAAATCTACACTAGATCTTGCCTTAAAATAGAGCTACATTTAAGATGCAATTTTGAGACTGGATTTCTTTTTGTATAAATTTACAATTTTAGAAAAAATAATGTATATATTTTATACATGGATGAAAAAACTTTTAATTTAAATGTTCTGCTTTGTAGTCTTCAAACATATCTATTATACATTAGTTCTTTAGTGAATTTGAATTTATAGAATATTACTTTGTATCTTAAAGTAGATTACTATATTTAGCCCTTTAGTTTAGTTTTCATAATCCATATAGAAATAAAAGGTCAACATCAATGAGATATGTATTATATATATTAGTATTGTTTATTTTCACTGCTGGGATTTTTTTTTTTTTGTAAATTTTTTATTTTATGACATATATAATAACAAAAATTACTTGCAAAATCAATAATATTGGCCTATTTTTACATTATTGCTGATCTCTGAAATTATCATGGCCTGGTAATTGAATATTTAAATCATAAACATTGAATGCTCAGTTTAAAAATGATTTATTGTTATATATCAATTTTAATTTATCAAAACTGTTTTTATTTGCTGTTCCTATCCACATTGTCATACAATCTAAATCAAAATTATGCATAGATAATTCTTATTTCTTATATACAAGTTTAATACATTAATAATGCAGTTTATTACCAGATGTAGGGCAGATATACATTTTCAAATTTTAAATATAACAAAAAGTCTTATCTGCATGTTATTGGAAATTAGATATTTTAGACATAAAATAATTTCGTATAATGCTTCATTTTGATCAGCACAAAAATTTGGTATTAAATCAATTGTTGTAAGAAATGTCAATTAATTTCTAAACTGGGAAAAAATATTTTAAAAAGTGATTGATTTGATATTTTAGCATTCATGTTGATTTGATAAATTTTTTATAAAATACATTTATTCTTTAATCCATAATTTTCAATAAACTAAATTCTACAATGATTTTGAGAATTCATTGAAATTTTCCATTGATACATAGTTTACAGAATGGATGACACAAATTAAAAATTATCTGTAAAATTAAAAATGTGGCATTTTAAAATTAATAAAAATATTTTTGGATATAAATCTTATTTTCAGTGAAGATACATTTAATTATACTTTTATTACATTGCAATTATTTGAATCTCCCCTCCCATAATGGAAGTATGAATGAAATATTAATGCAACTAGAATAAGTTAGATAATAAATTTAATTTATGTTGCAAATTGAAGAATATTTTTAATTTTGATAGAAGGTAAAATAAATATACTTTTAAAAATTGTTATATAATTAGCTTAAATTCTAAATTTTATTGCATATACTTTAAAAAAATTCATCAACAAAAAATAAATACATCTTAAGTTTATACACATTATATATTTGATCACAATTCCTCACATAAATGATTTATAAAATGTAAAGAAACATAAAATAATACATAATTATTACTGTTGTTTACAGCTACTCTGTAGACATTATACTTTTTATAATAGCTTCAAAGGACCTGAAATAAAAAAAATAATAACAAACGTGACTAAAAAGGCAAGGAGATACTTTTTATTCTTTTATGTATATCAAAAAAAAAAAAAGTCATTAATTAGAAATTAAGCATAAAAATCATGAGATTCAGATATAAGAATTTATTCTATTAAAAATAATTCAAAAAAAATATAAATACAATTCTGCACTTGTGCTTAACTGTTCTACCACATTGAAAGACAATTTTATTCTTTATAAAAAGTAAATTGATTGTAGGCAGAGAGATGGTTTCACTAACTGCGAGAATAAATTTCAACATTCAGTTTGTAACTGCTATACAATCAAATCAATATTTTCATTAAGGGTAATTTTTGCAAATGTGCTTTAATAGTGCATAAACATGTAAATATGACACATTTTATGTTGCTAATTACATAAAATAAAATTAGCATGTCTTTTAAACAAAAGCAATCTGTAAATCAACAAGTGGTCAATGAATTCACTAGATGTAAAAGATTATTAAATGTAATAAAATTTCAAAATAATACACACATTTCTTTTTACTGTATAAACTAATAAATAATTAACATATTTTAGTTTTAATTACCATTATATTTATTAAAAATAAAAACTGAATATAACGATAAATTTGATTTAAACTTTTTTACAAAAATACTTAAATTATCAGTCTGTTTTGTTACAATAGAAATAAAGTAATACGTACAATACATTAGCATTCATTGCTAAAAATGCTTGGAGTAAAAACCATTGGATTTAAAGTTATGCTGTTCGAAAGCAATTATAAATTTTATAACAAACAGAAATTCTTTGAAATCAATATAATGAACCATACAATTTTTCTATATACATCTATCACCTTCCAGGACTTTATTTTATTAACAGTAGTAAAACTATTTATTGTGATAGATATACAAAAAAAAAAAATTCGGTTTTCCATGTTCATTCATATTGCGAAAGAAAGCATCAAAATGATTTCTTTAGAAACATGTTCAAATAGCTAGAATAAATATACTCAAATATTAAAATTTTTAACTAAGTACTCTTTAACTAGTGATAATTTTTTCATCCAAGATGATAGCCACAAAATTTTGTTCTAAAAAGGGATGCTATCAAAAAGATTTCATTACAATCCACTTAGATCACATCCTTAAGAAAATGTGAGGCAGAGCATTTTCTTTTGTACTTTTGAGCACTGAAGATTTTAAGAACAATTTGTACATTTTAGGACGTCACAGGATTAGCTTATTAGCATTTCACTAAAAAAATATTAGTGAATGTTTTTGTACCAAAGAGTAATTTATTCTGAATAACTGTATACATTCGTACCTTGAGAAACAAGTTTAATTTATTCCATGACCAGGTTCATAAGTCAAAATGCTTAAATCAATTTTCTCAATTGAAATGAGATTAATTTATATCGGCTTCTTAAAATATCATTCACATTTTTTAATGGTTCATGCTTCTTCATGAATTGTAATCTCTGTGTCACAGTGACTCTTCAATCAGCTTCTTTGTCACCACATAAATGGAAGGTTTTGCATCTTTTCATAGACTAAGTTATATAATTTTGAAATAACTAATGCCCTTAATTGATTTCTTTTGCTACAAAAATGCGCAATTGCTTCAAGTTGCAACATTACACAATCCAATCAGAATAGCATATAGTAGAAATAGTGTGATCAAACTATATTAAATTTTGTTTATGTTTGTTATCTCTGCATATCATCTGTGTATTTTTCACCATTATTTTCTATTTAAAAATTCAGCTAAATAACAGTAAAAAAAAATCAACATAATGAAACTGCTTCAGTTTTGAATGAAAAAGTAAACAATGCCAAGCAATATATAAAAAAAAAAAATCCGAGTTGAGTGATGTTTTCAAAATTATAGAAGCATGCCTATAACTCAAATTCTAGTTTATTATTTAAGGGGAAAAAAACAACTTGGTGATGGCTCATACCTCAAATTTATATGTTGGAGCATTTGTATCTCAAGGTACATCTACATATAAAATATTTCTCGCGAGCTTAAATATTAAGATTCCATTATTTCTCTTAATTTTTTTTTATTAATAATAAAAGTTTACAGAATAGATTATATAAAATATCTATAGAATGTCTATGCTCATTTTGAATAATTTTCAATAAATGTCAAAATAATTTTTTTGTACTTATGATTTTTTAAACAGTTTAAAAAAGTGGTTTGTACATATTCTGACCATCAAACAGTTTAATATTTTGGAGTCATGCAAACATATTAAAAAATTTTCATGAATAAAGGAAAAAACTTCGTTTGTCTTCTAAAATAAATTTTTCCTCATATTTTTTTAAAAATAAAACATTTTACAATTTTCATTGTAATTACAAAATAATATTTACATTAAAGGAACATAATGGGAAGGGAAAAGTAAAAGATTATTTAATAATGCTGTGAATTATGAAAAAAAAAAAAAAATTACTTCAGAGAAGAAGGTATCAAATTTAGGTATGGAATTTTTCATAACCTGCTTTTGATAGCTCGTACCAGATATAGTAAATGCAGCAGACATATGAAGATATCTTTAATACAAAATATAGGATGGTGCAAGACAAGTACACTCTGTGATCCCGTTAACACGTGGTAAGAGTAATCGAGGATCATGGTCACTAAACCATAAGCAACAGTATTAATATAAATTGAGCAATAATGTAACTTTAAACATTGATATGAATTTTCAGTGCAATGAACATTTGCATAGAATTATAGAGTAACCAGTTAATTTGAGAAAAATGTATGGTCAGGTGTGCTGTTTTTACAATATGTAAGTTAACTGCCAGTTAAAAAAACTATTTTACTAAAGAACACTTAAAATATTTAAAGAAAATATTGAGTTAATTGTTTTATCAACCAATCCTTAATGGAAGATTGAGAAGATACAAAATGCTATTAAAAACAATCTCTTGCAGCAGATCTTATTTGCTATGATATATAAAATCCCTGTTGCTCAGAAAAACTTAGTAATAGATCTGTTTTTTCAAGGGCCTTAAAATGTGTGATTGAAATCTGTTTTGGTAAATCTTCATCATCTGAGTGAGTGATAGTATTTTAATGGTGCAATAGCCAAATGTGGCTATGTTGTGTCAAAACAAAGTAAAGCCGTGATCTAGATGTTTGAAAAAAAAGATTGGTTGAAAATAGAAAAGAACCACTAAAGTATCCCAGGGGTGCCTCATCCATGTTTAGGATAGTAGACAGTAAACCCCATGGTAAATAAAATCACTAGGGGTCCTGATGCTCGCACTTTCCTAAAGAAGGCTAGCTCCTGAGTTACCCCAACCTGAAGGACTAATCTCCAGGGGCAGGGTGCCTTGCTATACCCTCCAGACACTGGGTACCCATTTTAGTCACCTCTTACAAAATGCATGAGCTACAGTGGGACTATTCTTTTACACTCAGTCACCACACGGGTGTTTGGTATCTGAGACCTCTCCAACAAAAACATCTTTAACAATATCTTTCTATGTTCTTGTCCCTACTACTGACTGACCATCATCAATTGTTGACTACACATCGATAAAACTATGGAATATTTATAACTCTCAAAATTTATCCAATATAAAGTGATTGAGTATATAGCTAATCTCATTCTCTGACTGTGAGATCTTAAAAATAATATCACACAAAAATGGGGGGGGGGGAATCCAAACATGAACATTTCACTTAAATAGTGATTCATGAATAAAAACAGAAAGAAAAAAAAATATTAATATTGCTTTTAAAAGGAAGCAGTGATGTCTTCAAAACAAAAGACTGATCTGAGTTTCATAAAAAGAAAAGTAAGAATTATGACATCACAATATCTAGGAGTGAAATCATGAGCATTTGTTTATAATATGGGACCCATAGTAAAGCTGATTCGCTTGTCACTTAACCGAGTATTAACAGGGACTGAATGAATATGACACTTTTAAAATGAAATTGCATAAGGAGATTTTATCAATTCCTTTAAACTAGACTAAAAATTTTACTAAAATTTCAGTGATGAAATTTCATTGAAAACAGGTGTATAACAAAATGATATATCTTCGAAATAATGCATATAAAATATAGCATTCACAAATGGAAATATTTTGAAAACTTAAATGCTCTAAAAAAATAATGCAAATATGAAAAAAAATTTAAAAATTGCTACTTAAGAACTTCCTGACATGTATTTTGGGAAAAAATTGAAGAAAAACTAAAATATTTTTTAGAATGTTTATACATCATTGTGTTTCTAAAATGGTTGACACAATTTTAAAGAGCATTCACTGATTTAACATTCTGGTGTTATGCATAGCCCAATCTCGTACAGAAAACTCCCCAATACTGAAGGTATTAATAAACATAACTTTGCAAACACGCAATAGTCTGTCATTCTTTTTGAGATGATATTGAAAAGCATATTCCTTTCTATGAGGATCTTGGCATTCCTTTCTTCTGGCACTCGGAAAGCTACATTTTACAAGCGAAGACACGAATAATTTACGCTGATGCCAATCCATATTTTCCCAAAAAGTAGAAAATAAAGTCTCCCTATCATTATCGGTAAATTCATTGCAATGAAATTTGATACTTCTTTCACTAAGTCTGCAATTACATCTGGCACCCATTTTACGTCTTTTCATATGCATATATTTATTGGCACTTATATCATTCTGTAACCCAGCATATGGTTCTTTCATCAGATTCGATGAAGTATCAATCATTTCCCACAAATTACACTCTGAAACTTTACATTTCTCTTGATCACCAATATTTTTGTTTACATTACACTTTTCATTTTCAGCAAAAATATTCGATTCTAATGAGGTAGTATTTTGAACATCTTCACAAAGGCTATTGTATATAGATGAATCCAATGATGGACTAATGAAATCTACAAGAAATTTGGACTTAGAATCTGTATGTCCAATAACTGGCACTTTAGGCTCATCTAATTCTATTTTATGAAAGTTTTCTTCAAACTGAATGGGTTTATAGCTATTATCAACACTAATGTCATAAAAACATGGTACTGATACAGGATATACATATTCCTTTTGAGGAGGATCTTGTAACATCGAAAATAAATAACTTTTGCTGCATTGGTGTTCTAAACAAACTACAGACTGTTCTTCTGAGGTTGAAGTGTGATTGTTTTCACAGTTCATTCTTTTTCCCAGAGGCATAAGTGAACTATAATCATTTTCAGTCAAATTTATTACCTGAAAACATAAGAACAAGTAGGTAGCAGAACTGAATGTCTTATGGACCTTTACATGATAAAAATTTTGTTAATATCCATTATTGTGTAAAATACTGCTTCTAATAGCATTATAAGTTGTTCTCCATAAATGATATTTAAATATACAAATAATCATTAATTATTGACTTTCCCTGTATTGATATAATTAGTATATGAATCAAACAGAGATAAACACAAATATGAGATCACTTCAAACACAAATGACAGCACAAATTGCACCTGAGTGATTTTTAAAACTTAACATGTAATGAAAATTAATACTCTATTAAGATTTAAATAAAAAGACAATATTAAAATTTGATACAATTTTAAGATTTTCATTTTTAGATTTACACTGAGAAAAAAAAAAGTTTATATTTAGTTTTTAGAAGTGTCTTATAACAACATAAATTAGAACAGCAGCAATTTCTGATAATATGTACTCACAATATCTGCCTAAAATTATTCTTAATGAAATAAAAGCACATGGAAATTCACCAATAATTCATGAATGACATTTAGAATTTTTCTTACAAAAAACAAATATTTTAAAATAAATATATTTTAATAAACATTTGATATGAAAGCAATTGAATATAAAAAAATGTATATCTTTATGGTTATCAAAATTCAACAATTTAATAAGAACAGAGAAATTAAAATTTGAGTTATTTTGCATAAAAAACCCTCTATTTTATTGATTTACAATTCAAAATTTTCATTAACTAATAAGAAGCAAATTATCAACATATCAACTTCACAATCATTATGCAATGTAAGTTTATTTTTTATTCATCAAAATTTTAATTTATAGGTTTATTATCTATACTTTTCATATTGCTTAATAGAAAAGAGAAAAGGTGCAGAAGTATACTATGTGCCATTACATGAGTAAAATAAAACAATGTAATTTTTATTTCTGACTGCAGAACATATTCATATTTAATAATGTACAACAAGATTTAAAGTACAAATATTCAAACTTTCATTAATTTTGAAATAAATTTCAAAATACTATAACATTTTTTTTTAATGAAATATTAATCTGTACTTTTATTTATTTCTTGAAATTTATTCTAATGAATTTTTTCCTTTAATATGATAAGCAATGTTTTTAAAATTCTTGACTGAAATATTGATTCCACAAGTGAGATGAAACACAGTCCCCCCCCCTTTATTCTTATAGGTTTTCCATTTAATTTTAACGTTATATGCTGCATATTTCAACATATTTATAATGGTTCATAGCAAACAACAAATATAAATGGTAATATATTTCTTTTGAATACAAAAGCATCAATATAAATATTAGATGAATTATTTTTAAATCTTTGAAGTTCAGATATTGTGAAAGAAAATTATAAACAAAGCAGAATACAATTACAAAATTATATTGTGATGATTAAAAGTTATATTTTAGATGATTTCACATACATTATAAATTGAAATACAAATAACACATTGAAATAAAACTGTTCTTGAAACAAAAGTGTTATTGTTATTATTATACACAGTTAAAAATGATTTTCTTGAATTTCACCCCCATTTAATTAATAGGCTGAATTCTAATGTGTTCAAGAATTTGCTTTAAATATTACTGATATTAAGAGTATAAAATAAAATTTTTACCTTAAATTGAATCCTTTATAAAGCATTCAATGATTTATTTGAAATAATTATAGCAAAATACCATTATAAAAATAATGAAAAGCTCCAACTTAATCCAGAAAATCTAAGGAAAAGATTTCTGTCATGGGATTTTTAGTTATGAAAAATAAGCACATTATCAGCAATTATTTAAATTTTTAAAAGTACTTATGCTGCATTAACATCTTAAAATTTTATAAAAAAAAAAACAAATTATACATACACATCTTTAACATTTGAAAAAAGTAAATATTTTAAAAACATTCAACAGGTAGCATTCTATAACAACAGGCAGACTTTATCATCATTAGTAACAAAAAATAAAATTGATAATTCTACATACTTTACATAGTTGTTTTTGCTTCCAACATTCTTAATTCAAGTATTAAAATATAAATATGAAGCCCAATCTATAGAAGCAATCACTTTTTTATAATTAAATGAACATCCACTAACTTCATTAAAATACTAATGCTCAATTATTTAAAATAAATATATTGGAAGTATAGTAATTCCTAAACTACCAACTAACATCTTATCAAAGGTTTGTACCTTGAGATCTATAGCTTTTCATTTCATTCAAAAGGAAATAGATTTTGGGATTAAGAAATTGTAGGGAAAAAAAAAAGTTTTACACTTGTTACATGTTTTTATTTAAAAAAAAATTTCTTCTGCATGTTTTGTAAGAAAACTATTTCCTATTTTTTTTTAAATCATTTCTATGAGATGAAATGACAGACACTCATTTAACTGCATCCAGTTCCTTATAAACAATTAAATGACACCTATTGTACTTTATTATAATTTAAACTAGAAGTCAAAAGATAAATTTATATATGGAGCAGTTTTCATAAATGAATGCGCCACTGTATAAAATAATTAATTGTGAACTCTATCTAGCAGAATAAGATATCATGTTCACTCTTCTCTCACTCTACAACAAGATTTTGTAAGTTTAGACCTTTTTTACTTACGATTCCCCGCATCAATATCTTTAGTTTTTTTTTTTTTAAAAAAAGCTGTGAACTAATAAAAAAAATGCTATTAATTTTTATATAACGAGAAAAATAGTAACACTCTCTCTTTCTTTAGGGAGTTAATGTTTATTTTCAGTACTGTAAAATTAACAATTTAGCTACTTCATTTTGAAAGCATAAATATTTCATAATACGTTTATAATCTTAAAAGTTTAAAGTACACACAAAAACACACATACATATAATGAATTAACGATACTATTTTTAGTTACAGTCATGGCTAAAAAAAATTACTAATTCTCTGAGTAAAGTCTATTTATTTTATGTTCAGTGTGAGAGAGAGGATGCATCATGAAATTAGCGGCACATGCCATATGTGTTTTTTCACCCCTGTAGCTAAATTAGAAGAGAAAAAATCTTTCCCAGTTAAAAAGTTAAAAGCAAGAATTATTCAGATTATGTGGTATTAGATTTAGGGATCTTTAGGCATTTTATGTGGCAACTAAATGTTGATAAGGAAATCTTCCTACTAGTTTAGAAGATGCCAACCTATGCAGATTTAAAGAACATGATTTAATAAATTAAAAGATCAAGAGTAATTGTAGCAGGAAATAGAATGAACTTCCCACTATGGTAGTTAAAGTACAGGAGATTGGGAAATCAGTGAAATTTAAATGAAATCATTAAACACCAATGCATACATATATATGAATATATATTTGCACACTTATATACATGTATTCTATTATTAAAGTAGAAATTTAATTTTACAATTATTTATTTGTTTCAAATGAAACTGCCAAGAAAACACTTTAAACCTAGTACAGTATTAGAACAAATAATACATTGTAAAGCAACATGTAAAATTTGAACAATGAGTAATATAGTGAACCATAATTAGTTAAGTACAATATTCATGTGACTTATATAAAAGAGTGCAGAATACTGTTCTTTTGAAACTCAAACTTCAATATTCAAATAGCTAAATGCTATATGAAATTTAATTTTGAAAATGTATAAAATACAAATAATGCAAAAACACCAAAAATATTTATAAAAGCAAATATACCAGGTTTTACTCATTTGTACAGAAAATAAATTGTTTTTGTAAAAACTAATTTTATTCAAAATTAGCTGGAATGCCCATTCATGGCTAGAATGAATATTTAAAATAAAACTCAGTAAAAATTTTATACAAGTATTTTAGTATAATTCTTTTTAATGAGCACGAACAAATGAATTAATACAGCATAATTTCCAAAAAATCAATGAAGAATAATAGTCACTTACAAAATATAATTTACTATACACCACAGCTATGCTTACAGGAGCAGAAATCTTAAGCGAGAATGTAAGAGGAAATGAAAATTCGTTCATTGTTTGTACATTAAAAATTTATATAAAACTCAACTAATCAGTATTACCCCCCCCCCAACCCCATTTTTTAAAAAAAAAAAAAAAAAAAAAAAAAAAAAAAGGTCAAAATATTTGTTTCATATACCATGTTTGCATTTAAAGATTTCTAGATGAAAAGATTAAAAAAAATTTTTTTTAAACCCACAAAACTGGAACTTTTCAGCACCCCTTTAAAAAATTCACCAAAAGTAAAATTAACTGACACTCCCAAAATTAATTTATCCTTTTAAAATTTGGATTTATCAGATGGTTTAAATGTAATCTTTCAGTATTTGGTTTGAGGGTTTGGTTATACAGTATACAAAAATACTACTTCAATATTAATTATGAAAAATCTTAAAACATGAAAGAAAATTATTTTAAAAATTTAATTTTTAGAAAATAAATTTAAAAGAAAAAGTTTTAAAGCGAATCATAATTAGTGAAAAAATAGACTCAAAGTGTATGAAAAAGGAGATTACAATTTGAGCTCTGTTGCAGAAGTTAGTGTACTGATGCTCAGACCACCACACTGCATCCACAGTACAGTGAAAGAACAGAAAAGCACACAAATTGTAAGCTATGTTGCGGATAAGAATTTATATTTTGGGGTCACTTGATTTTGGAATTGGAGGAACAAGTAAAAACGTTTCGAATAGAAGGATTACCAATATCACAGATGTTGTTGTAAAAAATTGGAACAATTTGCAGAAAATATTCTTTAATAGCAAGACCTTCAATTTTTTTGGGATATCATTATTAAACTATTCATTCGAAGCATAATTGTGTGCAAAATTCTACAACAAAGAACAAAAAATTTCCAAAAGCTACAGTCTGCTTCAAACAAATTAATAAATATAATGACCATAAAAAATGTGAGTACGATTAGAAGCAACAAAAGCAGCGATGTAATATGCTCTAGAATTAATTACAGAGAAGAAAAATCTGTCAAATCAGTTATTTTAATATTAAATTTTTAAAAATTTAAAGAAAATTTTGAAAAAAATGTCTTAGAGGTACACAATCTACACCCATAGATTTGTTATACCAAATTTTGTACCCCTGTACCTTTTCATTTTTGCATTACATCACAGATACACAAATTTTATTTTTGATTAATACTGATAATCAATTTTGTTATTTTAAAGTACATTTAAAAAGTTCAACGGCTAACTTTAGTAAAGTATATAATTCAAAGAAAACATTCAGCATTTGCAAAACATAATCTTTGTCATACAATTAAATCATTTAAATAAGTAAATATGTGTGAATAAGTTTATAAAAATTTAATATCACAACAGTTGTGTACATTTATTAATTGGGACAAATGATAATTATTCACATACTAATTTAAATATAATTATATTTTGAACATTCTTAGTTTATCAGAAAAAACAAAATTAAAAAATATAAAAAAATTCTAACTAAATGGTCCAAAACTACTTTATGTAAAATTATATCATTTTCTGATAATAAGAAAGTAACTTTCGATCTGAGAAATAACACATAAAAAGCTTGAATATAATGAAACATCAGAACTAAGGCGATCAGTGGAAATGAAGATCAAGGTATTCCCAATCTTTAATGGAAACCAATAAAAAAAAAAATTAGCCGTCCTTTTTTCCCTCATTCCTATTTACATTTATCTATAATCAAAATTCACATAATGAAATTATAAATCAGTAATAGCAAAACTTTAAATTAACAAAAAAATGATTGAAGAACTCAAAGTATTTTAAAGACAGTTTATAAACAATTGCTTACTGTGGCATCTTTAAATAAGGAACAAAAGATATATATTGCTTACTTGGAAGAAATAACTTCTCCTGCTGTATAAAAAGGATTGCAAACCATATCAGCATATCCTGCATGAATCCTTCGAAACATCTGAAATATATTGATAACGATTACAAAATTAGAACTAAGGATTAGAATATGTAAAAGTATAAGTACAAAGTAGGATGATCTATAATTTACATAATCTTTAATAAAGAAAAACAACATGATATTCAGATAATGAAGAACTGCAAACCACAAATTTGTGTGTTGCAATGCTTACCATAAATCTGTGCTATGCAGTTCCAGTTGTTTTCATAATTTAAAAAGTAGAGTTATACATTTAAATATAGACATTGTAAATATATAAATACAAAATGTATACATTGTTATTAAGAGACCAATGATATTATATTTCTGTCATTAATAAAAATAGTTTATCATTCTCCATGACATTTTAAAGATATAATACAAGTTACCTTTGATCACATTATCAGTAATTTTATATATATATATATATATATATATATACACACACACATACATACATATACATAATTTACAATTAAAAATTATTTTTGATAATAAACAATTTCACAAGTCATTCTTTAGTTTTATATACTGGTGAATGCTTAAAGCTCGAAAACTTCTGGACTGCATGTCATATTTGAAGTAAACTTTTTTAAAAAATTATTTTATTAATAAATAAACACAAACACAGCAGAAATATGAATTATATTTTTCATGAAAACAAATGCACAGTACTTACTTGACGAATTTCATTATCTCTTAAAGTAGTATGAGATGATTCTACAACAACTATGAATTTAATTTTAGTGTTTGTTACATATCCATACCTTAAAAAAAATTAAAAAAGTTCATGAAAAAAAAGATATAAAAACAAAACACATAATAGCATTTGATGATATTATTTGTATAACAACATAAATTACATTCAACAAATCAAAAAAAATCAAATCAAATCACTTACAATAAAAAGAAATATTTTACGATTAGGAAAGAAGGTTCTCTCGCAGAAATACATATAATTTATTTTAACTTAAAAAAACATAGCTTATTAACAAGATACAAGTACAAGTTTAGCTGATTTGAGTTCTTCTAACATTGAGCTCTAACATACAAGGAAACTAAATTTATAAATTTCATTAAGATAAATTTCAATTATTTGAATATTTTTTTAAAAAAAAGTATATATGGTATAACAGGGTACAACTAGAAATTTATTTAATATTGAATACCATTTTAAAACCAAATGAATTTAAAATAAAAAATAAATAAAAATAATATAAAGAAATCAGCAACGTTTTTTAAAAAAGATTTCCAATATACAGACCTATTCACTTTTCCTTATATAATACAATACTTAAAAATTTAACAAAAATTATATTCTGATCAAAGTATAATGTTTCAATAAAAGTTTTTGACCCTTATACTTTGAAAAATTTAAACCTAGTATGCACTCAATTGTTTTAAATTATCATTAAATAAAAAACAAATTATAACAATTTCTATAAAGCATAGAACAAATAACGAATAAGATTAAAAACAAACTAAGTTTAGTTTGCTAATTAATTCATCCACAAATATCAGAACAAAGTAATGCTTATATTTGTATATAAATATTTAGCAGTTTTTTTTTTTAAACACAAATTTATATGCTCTAGATTTCAAAAGTTTTAAATAATTACTAACAAGGCAATTATACTTTGATTAATAATAAGCAACACCATAGGAATATTATGATATATTAAAAATAAAATTTTACTATAATTAAGAGTACCAAAAAGTAATGGAATTTATTGGAGGTTTTTTTTAGGAATTCTTCTTATGTATTACAATACTAAAACAGAATTCAATAATTATTCATAACTAATAAATGCAATTCCATCAATATTTAACAGTGTTCTATTAAAGCCCCATTAGTAGCTGCTTATTCTTTATGACATTTTTTCAGCATTAAATATCAATAGTTTGGTTTTCTTTCCTTGCAACTAAATTCCTGTTCCCTGCTACCCCATCCTGATATTAACACGAAATTTGTGGATATTGAGACTCTATACCAGACATTCCACATTAGATTTTATCAAAAGTGTATGGAAAGAACTAAATCAAAATATTTTAGTGATTGGTTTTATTAACGTCACACTACAAGCAACATGAGGGCTATTGGCAACAGACCTCATAATTTTGAACCTCGGTCAAGTAACGAGGATGACACCTGAGCTCTCATCCCCCTTTCCTAACTTTCACATCATACCAAAGCAAAATGTGACATTTTAGTGAAGAAAATGCGTAGTAAAACTAAAATGAGAAAATTACTAAAAACTTTAAAACAAACCAAGAAAATAAATATTAAATTTTGCTTACACTTTATAATCTTCTGTAGGATACAGTAACCCTAGATAAAGTTCTCTAAGATCAGAAGCAGTTTTATTAACAGTTAATACTTTTTCTTCAATGACATCTAATGATGTATGAATAGTATATAAAAATTTTAAATCATTCCCAGGTGAAGAAGTTTTCACATACAAAGGATAATTCTAAAATAAAACAGAGAAAATCTTGAATCAATTTCTATTCTTAAAACAAGAGGAAACATAATGAACTATTAATATTCATTTGAAAACATATATAATTATAATAAAACATAAAATGTAAGACAATAGTGGAAAATATAATTTTTTTTGCTAGCAAAGACTTTGCAAGAATAATCTTTAATTTAAAACTATAAATTTACTGTAATTATCCTTCTTAAATAGTAAATTAGCCTAATTGTTGATTAAATTTTTAAAAACAAAATCACAACCTTATTTATTTGGAATTGAAGAATTAAAAATGCTTGTATTTTAAAAGTTTTACTAAGTGATACTTATTCCAAATAAAATACTATATGGACAATACTACTGGATGGAGAGAAATGAAGTTTTTTATTGCAAATATTAAAATCTTATTTACATGTTTAATACCATCATCTTTTATGCTTTTGAAATTATACCTTGCATTACCTGAAACCCCTTTGAGCGAATGTCTAACTAAACAAATTATTTTGTACCTTTTTTTTTTTTTTTTTTTTAAAAAAAAATCATGTTAGTTATAAAATAGTTTTAAATAAAAGAAAATAAAATGTGGGTGGAAATAGATTAGTTTGCACAAAAATATATAACACACTATTTCCAGGTACCTTTGTTTTTACATTCGCATTTCACAACAGTAATCTTACCAAAAAGATATGGTACATATATTATTTTCAATGCTTAATTTTTGTTCAGTATGAAAATTGGAGAATATTGTTAGTTTCGTAATAAAAATTTTTCATAACAATAATTTAAGCGAAAACTCACTTCTTTGCTAATTACAGCAACCGCTGCAGCCATAAGCACTTTCCGTTTGTTAAAACCAAATAAATTAATTCATCAATAACTATTAATCAATTTTGATTACAACGCCAATGCACTGCAGACAGGCAAATACAGGTTCTGTTTGCCAACATAAACCGAAAGCCGATTTATTTGCTTGATTGTAAAAAGGAAGAAAAAGATTCGTTTTCTTTGATGAATAATTATTACACAGAGCTCTCTTTTGATATTTAGGGAGAAATATTTTTCAAAGACAAATTTTGTAATTTTTAAAATGGTGTTGTTTAGTTCAATGTAAAATTATGCGAAAAGCCTCATTAGCTGAATAAATAAATTACTATTTTGATAAATTTCAAATGGCAACACAATTTTAGTTTCTGTTTCAGCTTTTTTTAAAAAATTTTGTTTACTCTCAAATCGGTGTATTTATGTTGAAATATTTAGTTTCAGTATTTTCAAATAACATATCATTTTTGTTCACAGTTGAATGCTTGTAGATTAGATAAAAAATGCTTCCGAATCATGATATTCTATATTATTGTCAAACTGGAAATTTGACAGAAGTCGAAAAATGCTTAAAGGAAGGTAATTTTTAAGGGTGAATTATTTCGCTCATGCTCATGTTACAACACATACACTAACACATTTTTATTATTTTCTAGTTCTTGGTCTTTGTCACTTTTTAAAAATCTTTCTACTAACCTTAATATAAGATATGTTTTTTTTTTTATAATAGTTAATTGATTTATGTTCTGTCTATTGTTTAACTTAGGAAAAATTAGTTATAAATTACTGACAAATCGGTGCAGAGTACTCAGATTTCAAAAAATGATTCCAACTATGCTATATATTAAATAAATATTTATAAATTGAAAAAATTTCAAATATTTTTTAAAAATTTGTTTATGATTTTACTTTTGTAATCATGTATTAAAGGACTTCTTGGATAAAGTGGGAAATAGGGTGTCCTCTAGGCGATTGGCGACGAAACTTGGCCACTTCCTATATAGGTCGCCAAACGTACGTGACTTAAGCATTGAGTATTCTTAGGGTTACCATAACATAGCCACGTTTAAATCATTATCGCCCCCAAAAGTCGCTAATCGAGTAGGGGACACCCTATCCCGACTTTAATCGAATTTTAATTTCTTACTGAAAGACAATTCATTTAGAAATCTTGGTAAACTGCCCCCCTCTGGTAATTTTAACATTTTCATTAGTTGCTGTGTACAATCCTATCAACTATTTTTGCCAGAAAAAAAAATCACAAGTAACTAATCACTTCTAAAAACAAGATGAATTGTTGTTACTTTTAAAAGTTTTGAAGATTGTTGGTTGATAATATGATGGGCACATTTCTGTAGGATATTTACAAATTGTCATATTTCATTAAATAATATATAAGATTTTTATTTCTGTTTGATTAGTTACAATCCTGGGTACTTGTCCATTATAGCGGCGCCCGCCAAATTGCGATTTCGGAAAATCGCCAAGCAGTAAGATTTATTGCCATGTTTGGATGTAAACTGCTAAGTTTGCAGTCCTAAAGAAACAGTGCTTCATCATTTTAGAAAAATATCGCTGGCCTGTTAACGTTACCGATTTCGTATATTTTTTTTCTAATACCTATATTGTTGCCTTTGAAAATGTCGTTAACAATTTTCAATGTACCAAACAGCGAAATGGATGCCATCTATATTTTTTCAAGAGAAAGGACTTTTACCGAAAACATTATTATGCAAAAGAGATCATGTCATGAAATTGTATGTTAATGAAGAAAGTGGCGCAGCAAGAAACAGCGCGGCACGGCTCGGCATCATCTAGAATCTTATTTGGCAGAATTTATGTGGAGGAAATATATAGGGAAAAAAAATGCTTTCTATGAAATAGTGAACACAATTTTGGAAATAGGGCCTTTAATGTAGATGTTTTAAAAGTTATGTAAATATAAATATTAAACATCTAATTTTTTATATTACTTATTGGGATTAAATTTATCACTAAAGATATAAAATATTATTCAGTAAAAATATTATTAAAATTTTTTCATATTAATTATTGGTGTGTTATTTGTTTTCCTACATTTAAATTTCGCGCTCTGCTTGCTTGGTGCTTTTAACTAGCTTGGCGACATTGGCGTATTCTTAATTTGGCGGTCGCCACTTTAATAGACAAGTACCCAATCCTGTCATAATTTATGCTATTTTTAATTACATGTTTTGTTGATTATTACATCTGGCAAGGAATATAAATAGTCTTAATAAATGAAGTTAGTGCTAATAAACTTGTGTTTTTTTGTACAAAACAATTTAATATAAAATGTAACCTTCCTTTCAAAAGTGTAGCCACTGTAGTCAAGTGGTCATGGTCTGAAGTTCATAGCCATGATTTTTTGTCAATTTGCAAATGTCAGTTCTCATACCACTAAGGACTTGCTACGTAATGGAGCTGATGTACATTAAATTTATAGAGGCTCCAAGTCCTCACAAATATAGTGTGGATGTTTAGAGATTGGGATACTAGTTCAGACGTTGCCCTGGTCACCTGACCTAGCTTCAAAATTGTTAGGTCTTTCACCAATAGCCCTCACATTGTTTCTAAATGTGATGCTAGTAAACAATAAATCAATTTTATTCAAAAGTTTATTGATAAAGATGTAGCAATTTGCTTTCAAGGCTGTGTTTGCGAAATATTGTTGTTCTTTAATGGATAAGTTATTAGTGATATTTAAGTACAATGACACTTTTTGAATGATACGAAAAACCTTTAGATTTATTAAGTTTCCTATTAAAATATTTACTATGCATTGAAGTAGTACATTTAAAATGAATCAGTTATTGTTTGTCAGAATTATATATCTCTTTGAGGTTGAACAATGCATAGTTATAAAAAATCCATATTTTAATATTTTAATTTCAAAA
>BMAW01118261.1:267099-286875 GCA_019974015.1 Nephila pilipes | reverse complement strand
TGCCATAACTTTTCCAGCCAGTGAGACTGTTTTCACTTTCTTTAATGTAAAGAAGGTGAAACAGGCTTCTTTGGAGAAAATTCACCAGAAGCAGCCCATTGATATGGCTTTTGTTAGATTTCTGGTGTATAATGATGAATCCAGGTCTTGTTGACAACGAAAACTTGAACTTTAAATTAAACTTGAGACTTGAAATTAAACTTGAAAACTTGAAATTATGATGACAAATTGTTGCAACACAAAACACACTAACCTAAGCCACTGCTTTGGCACTGTTTAACAGAATGATTACACCCATTTGCCTCAGCAGTGCTATTTGTTTCCAGACACAGGGGATTTTTGAATCATCTTCCTGTGTATTATATAATTGATAAAAGCAAAATGTTCAGTTTTTTGAAAGTTTTATGCAATAATTTTTTAATGTAGTTTCAAATAATTAAAATCTACTTTAACTAGTCTTTCCTGATGCATAATATTTCTTTATACTTATGCATCTGACATAATATTTTACTTTATTTTTACTAAAACATATCCATTTATGTATTTTTTTCTTTCAGGAATATCTGTTGATTATCAAAATAGTGAAGGAGAATCACCTTTGCAAGTATCTGCAGCAAATGGATTTACTCAATTAGTGAATTTACTGATAAGCCACGGAGCTTTAATTGATCTACCCAATTCTTATGGATGGACACCTTTAATGCATGCAGCTAGGCATGGTCATTCCTCAACTGTAGCATTATTATTAAAGAAGAAAGCTAAAGTTAACATTTGTAATAAACTAGGTATGCATTTTCTGACTTTGATAATATTTGAATATATGAAAAGTAAAAGTAACAGAGAGAAAAAAATTCTTTTTGAAATTTTAATTCTTTACAATATTTGTCCTGAATATTAATAATTTTTTCTAGAATTATTATTATTATGCAAACAATGACAGTTCTATTAATGAAATATGTCATTAAATTATTATTTTTCTTGGAGTTTCTTAAATTTCAAAGCATTTTGTGGCTGTGCTTGTTGGTAATTCTATTACATTAATGACAACCTAGATGTTACTCTAACATTATAGATTGCATCAGTATAAATATTTGTAATTCTAAGAACTGTAATTATTGCTAGAAGTTTAGCATACACTTCATTCACTTGATTGATAAACATATTCTATTTGACATAATTGTATATACTTGCATGCCTATGCTCCATTATAGGTATGTCACTAATATATCAACTATTTAATGACATTTGGTAGCTGATTGGTCTTTACTTATGACATTATTGTTATTTAAGCATTATGTCAACCTTGGTAACAATGAACCCTTTGATGGTTATGAATGAGAACAGCTCGTATTCAAATAGCGCATCGTAATGCACACAGATGAGTTCAGCTCATTTGAAATATTTTAACCCTAATGGCTGCAGCCTAACTATACAATGAGACTTTGCTCTAATGCAGTCTGACGAGCTGAGTTTATCTGCATATATTATCTTGTGCTGTTTGTGTTACAAACAATGTCTACTGACAAAATTTAATTAATCTGATAGCATTCAAATGACACTACAAGTACTGTGAACTTTTTTTACATTATGAAAAATGTTACTAATCTAATTGCTACAAATCTAGTTTATTTTTCTTGTTAAAAATAACTAGATTAGCAGCAATTAGCAAAATAACTAGATTAACAAACTCTAGCTGCTAGATTAGCAACTGATGTTTGTTAAAAAGGGAAAGCTATATAATTTTGATGATAAGTAAATTTAATTATATATATATATATATGTATATATATATATATATATATATATATATATGATGAATAATAATTACATATTTTGCAGTGTATCACACACAAAAAGAGTTGTAGGTAAAAATGACTATTAAACATTTCATAAAGTTTTAAATTGCATGTATATACATCGATATTTTAATTTAATATTTTATAAACTAATATTTATTATTTACTGAATTGTTTAAAAAGCTGACTAAAATTGTTGCAAATATTACATGAATATACTGCAAATAATTCTTTAAGGACTATCTTTTAAAAGTAAGCAGGCTCTCTGTAGAAAATGGTGATATTTTCAGAAGGAATTTGGAAGACAACAGCTACCACTTTCAGCGACCATTTGATTGTAGCAGTGTTAGAGGGTAAAAACTGTTGATTCTCCTATCCATCAAAGGATTAAAAATTCTCAAAAAAATCTTTTTCAAAATATAATTGGAAGTATTGTTTACACTGGCTTTGCATATTACATGTGTAATAGTAATAATAGGATTACAAAAATTCTCAGATTCATTTTTTTTTTTTGCTTCTTTGGGGATTGCAGTTTGTATGGTTAAATATCATATTGATGAAAAAAAATTGATGCATTCCAGATTTGAATATAAAAACTGAAATGGAAATTTTGCTAATTAAGTTAATGATTAATTGTTACTTAATACAGAAATTGCATTTAAATAAATTTTAGAAAAACAAAAAAATTCTTAGAAATTGAAAGAACTACAGTTTATTCTTTTTTATCAAAACTACTATTGTTACAAAACTTGTATAATAAATCAATTTAAAAATGTTTAATTCCATACATGCAAATATGATAAGGAATATAATAAAGAAAAATGATGACTCGTTTAAATTTTTAAAAAAATTGTTATGGCTTAAAAATTAAAGTATTATTAAATACTTAAAGGAAAGAATAAATTATAATTCTCTCTCGCAATAGGTAAGAAAAATTAGAAAAAAGAGAAATTTTCGAAAAATAGAATGAAATATATTTGTTTTATTGTATTGATCTATCAAAAATTCAAATGTTATAAAATGCAAAATGAACATATTTTCCCTCCTTAGTTCAGATATATAAATGTACTTCATTATAATTGTGTTTGCAATGTAAGGTCCTAAGTACAAAATTTTCACAAAAGTGACTAAAAATGATAAGCACCTCATTTTGTTAAAATTTGGTTACTTGCTTCAGATCTGAAAGACACATTATTAGAATCACATATAGATCCCAAAAGCTTACAACAGAGCTATGACTGTGCTTACTGAACAACGTGCACTAAAGTTATGGTTGTGGTGATTGTAATATTTTGTTATCATTATTGTGTGTAATGGAAATGGAGGATCATAAAAAGGGGTTTTTCGAGAGTAGACATGCTTCTTCATGTTCCAAAGATATCATAATGTAAAAAAAAAAATAATGTAAAAAGTGTAACTTTGTAATTTAGTACCTTAATGTGCACATTAAAAAAAATAATTCATGAGTCGTCCATTACTTAGTTGTGTGATAGTAACAGTGAAGCACAAGCAGCACTTGTAATATTGCCCTTTTTTAAAGAATTGCACAACGAAAGAATGTCAAGAAGATATACTCAGTAATTAGAGTAATTTTCATTTACTTCTGCTTTGTCCAGTTTTTTTTTTTTTTTTTTTTTTTTTTTTACTTTTCGGTTGGGAAACATATTTTAATGGATTCAAATTTTTGCGAAATAATCAAGTGATTTTTTTTTATTAAATAGAAATGTTTATTTTTCAATTAGAAATTTTTTTTTCTTAACAACAAAAAATTATATATGTACACTAAGAAAATGTAATTTCTATTTTTATTTCAATTTATTTAAAAATTTAAGAGAAATCAGTTTTAGAAGCAAATAATTTTATAAATCTTTTTATAATCAGAGAAACTAGTTTTATGGTAAATAAATAAATATTTGCAAATAACATCATTTAGTGCACTTCTTAAAGAAAGTTGACAATAAAATGTGACTAGAGGTATCTAATAATTATAAGTATTTGTTTAAAATCTTTCTTTCTCATATTTTATGAAACTTGAATTTTATGATAAAAAGACATTTTTAAGCATCTGCTTGTTCTACTGACTCTTGCTGTAATAAAATATAAATATGTTAAAGCCTGACTTAAAAACAATTTTGATGATCTAATCTATAAATAGTGAATCATGATTTGAAAAGTGTGCTTTGATTTGATAGAATTGTATTTCAATGAGTTTAATTTTGTAAATGCATAGTTAAAATTTTTCTTGTGATTGTATTTACTAAATTCTGCTGTAGAAGAGTAATATATTTAATTGCTTTTTTAAAAAAATGTGCCACTTTTCTGTTCTTGAATTTTTTCTTGTATATAATTAATTACTAGATAAAATTGGTTCTATTTGTATGATTAGGAAAATTGGTACTTTTCCAATTTTCAAACGTCGACACAAGCTATAAAGTCGCTTAAATGATATGATAGACACCAAATGGAATATGTGTGTACTCTGTGTTGTCACCAATAAAGTCTGCTTGGCGAGATTTGTGCCAACAAAATGGAAAAGTACTTGAAAATTTCGATTTAACTAGAGGAAACATTTTAGAAAATATCAGAATTTTATTATTTTGAAGGAAATCAACTAAAATATTATCAGAATTTAATTTTTCAGAAACGGAAATAACTTTTATAGATGACATATTTTCAAACTAAAGGAATTATTTTTCTATTTTTAATGTATTAATTTTGATTTTAACTACAATCAGTTTATTTTTGTAGAAATTGAAAATTAGTCTTACAAACTTTATGACTTCTATGAGAAGCAGTCAAACTGTTTAGATATAATGTAGATAATCCTGAATAACCTGACTTACAGTTATTTTGCTAAAATATTGCACCAAAAATCCGTGTGAATATTGGAGCACATAGAAATATAGAATCAATAATCTATATAATCAATCAAAGGCCAATTAACTTCTTTCATTAATCTCCCTACTATTAGTTGTAAAAATATACAAATTAGTATCCAATAAAATTATGTAAGAAATTAAGTTTTGTCAAAAAAAAAAAACATACAATATATATATATATATATATATATATATATATATATATATAAAATTTTTTTGTTGGATCATTCAATATGTTAACAGTGTCTTAAGCATAAATACATTTAATATAATAGCAACTTCTTAGAAAATTTATCTTTAAGATTTATCAGTATGATGACTTGTTTGATATAAATAAAAACATATTCTCAATTGAGATACTATTAATACTATAGTAATTTGTATATTCTATTTATAAAATAAGAAAATGCAAGGTCTAAATAGTTGTCTGTGAGTGAAGAACTTAATTGATTTTCCCGCTATTAATTCTTACAACTTGAATCTATGATCATAATTAAACAGCTCTTGAATTGTAAGTAGTAAAGCAAGGGCTAAGGATATATGTGAAAGCAGTACTGTTACAGTTTTTATATTTTTAAGTTTGTGTCATACTTACTTTGTACGTGAATTTCATTGTTTTCCAGAGTATCTGATATGATTGTTTAACGATTTATTTTTGCATTACTTTTATACCCACTGATAAATGTAGATTGGATTAAATTTTTTCTCAAATCTGTAACTTGGAAGTCTTATATTCAATGAAATATGAAAATTACAATGAATCAAATTTATTGAAAGTTACATTTGTTACTATTTGTATAGGTTTGAGTCCAGTTGTGGCTGCTGCATGGAGTGGAGATATAAAAACTGTGAAACTTCTTATTGGGGCTGGGGCTATTGTAGATTATATACCTTCTTTAAATCAAAGTAGTGAATGTGATATGTCACCAATAATGGCTGCTGCTTTATGTGGACATGAGGATATTATAAAGTTTTTATTAGCTGAAGGAGTTAATATTGATCAAGTTTCATCTGTAACTGGTAAGTGAAAAGAAATTCGCATGGATTCACTCATTAATTTACATTTGGTGTTGCATGAATGTTAGCTCATTATTATTACATAGTTGACTTTTCATTTATATTAAACTTTTGTGGACATTTTTTTATATAAAATAATTTGTACATTTCCTAGTTTGAGGTAATGTATCTAGATAATAATAAAACCAACTGTATGTTTTAAATTTGTTTAATTTCCAATTTTGATTAAAAGATGTTGATAGGATAAGTTCATCTATTTTTTTTTACCTTATTGTAAATACTTATGTGATAGTCATTGTTAGTCCTTATGCCTACCGTATACCTAGAGCTATTCAACTTTACTGGTTTTAATAGACAAATATAGCACTGATTTTTTTTTTTTTTTTTTTTTTTTTTTGTAATCCTAAAACATGATCAAAAAGCAACTATGAATTAATAATTCAATACCCCCCTAATGTAACTCTATAATATAGTTAGGGATTTAATTGAATATGCAATAATTTTTATTATTTCATTTAATGACCTTTCTTTAAAAGACTTGGAATTTTTGATTTATTGATTTCTTAACTTGAATTTCTCACCCAGCTGCTGCTATAACTTCTGTCTACTAATAAAACCATTTTAAATTGTCTCTCATTATTGGACAAATCTGTTGAACTTTAATATTCCTGTTCTTCTGAATTTATTATTTTTAGCTTTTTAAAGAAGAAATTCTTATTTTTTATATATTATTTTTAAAGGCTTATCACCATTAATGCTAGCTGTATGTAAAGGCTTTAAGAAAATAGTTCAGATTATTGTGGAAAATGGCTGTGACATGAAAAAGATTGACATTTGTGGTAGATCAGCATTAGATTTGGCTGTTGAATGTTGTGAGCAAGAAATTATTTTATATTTCGAGAGCATTACCACTTCAAAATATAATAATGGTATGTATAACTGTTTTATTATTCAAGACATTTTTTTCCCAATTGTGTTATATTAATTTAAGTAACTTTCTTTTATTTTCAGAGGATTCTCAGAATACTGATATTTTTCAAGCAGTCAAGAGTGGTATGTTGAAATTCAAGTTACATTTTATTTATTCTTCACAATCATGTTTGAAAATATCTATTTATAGAGTTAGAATTTATTAACATATTTTATATTTCATTAAATAATTTGAGGACATATTTCATTTATAAAATGTTATAAATGCATTCTACATATTTAATCTGATGATTTATTTAATCTGAGAAAGAAGTATCATATTATATACTAATGAATATTATTTTCATTTAGAAATAAAATCAATAGAATCTATTTGAAGAAATTTTCTTAGATCAGTTATGTTTAAAAAATTATAGGTTGGATAATGCATAGATGTATAAAGTTGGAAATTAAGATTTTTGTGAAAAGCCTCAGCTTGTATATTAATGTGGATATTCTGATATAATATAAGAGTAGTAATTCTTTTGTTAGTATTATAATCAGGGATTTATCGGTATCTAGTTGTGTTTAAAATATATTAAGTATTTTTTAATTAATTTTTAAAGTACTGGAAAATATTTGTGTATGTAAACCAGAGCCAATTCTTCAAAAACTTTGTATTAAGATTACTGTCAAGTAGGTGTTATTTTAGGTGAGAATATTTTGAAATTTATGAATTCTTTCTTGTGTATGTATTTCAAATATTATACAATCATTTATAGTTTTAGTAATTGAATTATTTAAAGAAAATAAATATTTTTTAAAATTGATATTTATTTTAATTATTTTTTTTTATATACTGGAAAATAAAAAAAAAAGGTCATTGATGCTCTCTAACTTTAAAACGAAACTTTTCTATTATAAGGTAATTTAATATTAGTTAATACTATATAAATTTCTTAAAATAATAATACAGATGTATTATAATAGAAGTATGATTTGTAACCCTTTTTATTTTCTGTGTTGAAATTTTTGTCTTACACTGCTAGCCATTGAAATTGCTTTACTTAAACACATTGACTTGAAAGGTAAAACATTTTAATATATGCTTATCATTAGCATTTCTGCTCATTTGAACAATATAGGTAGGAGGTTATACCATCTGCAGTCTGTTGTAAAAGGAAGTACAACATGTTTTGCATTTGGAAGTTGCTTTCTAATGTTTGTGTGTGTGTGTGCATATAGTGTATGTCATGCCTCATGAAAGAAAGGGGAATGCTTTCCAGAATGTGTCAGAATTTGACCAAAGCAGGATCATGGTTTACTGGGCTTTATTATCTATTATTCCATAATGTTGCTACTTGTGTTGGCTATAGTCATGCAAATATAGAACTGATGAGTTTTGCGAGGCAATACTTGCCATGCAGAATCTCAACAGCCATTAATGCCCAAGAGGATAGACATGTTACATGCATGGTTTTGTGGGATCATTCATACAAACACTGTAATGATGTCTACAGCATTACAAAATAGCACAGTGACCATTGTCGCAACTTCTGTTGATGCTTTCACAGAGAGAAAGCATAGATGCAATAGTGTGTTAAATGTCAATTATGGATTCAAGAATAACATCATGCTTTTTTGTATGAATTCCAGATCTGTGCATAGTATCATGATTGATGTATCCTTGCATGGAGGCACCAAAGATAACAAATGTTTCTATCTTACATTCATAATCATCATCATATTGGCCTACCACCTGAAGTGATAGTAAAGAATGCCATTTGGTACACATTTGCATAGTCAATGTTTTGGACAACTACTGTTACATTTCTGATGTGTTAAATATCCATGGCTGTGTCATCTTTTAGTCCTTTGTGTGATGCTACTTTTCAACAAGTCAATGCATAGATGTGTATTACTCATGCTATCCTGATCTTCCTCAATACAGCTGGTGTTCAACTTAAGTATTTTGGGGAGGGGCTATGTCTTCTTAAGATATGTCATCCATTGAGAATATTTGGTCATGTTTTGTCAAGAAGCTAATATGTAACTATGATTGATGAACTCTGGGGAAGAATTAAAGCTGCATGGAATGATGTACCTGTATATGCCATTGAGAATCAATGTATAGGTGGATTAGAGTTGTATTACTGCCTGAAATGGCAGCGGTGGGATTTGGAATTCTGCATGACATACTATTCAAAGCACCTGTGTATTTAAACAAGTCTTTTTTTCCATTATACTGTACATCTTTCCATTATTTGTACATGTTTCATAAATTAAGATTCAGCTATTTGCTTCCTATCTAGTGCTACAATTTTAATGAACAGCAGTATAGTTACTGAAAAAAAAAATGGAAATTTGAATGATTTTTTTTTTTTTTTTGCAATTGAAAATATGTTTGATTTGATCAAAGTGGAATGTAATATTATCTAATGTGTCAAGGGATGATCTTTAATATTTTTTTTTCCTCTTTGCAGATGACTTAAGCATCTTATGTAATTACAAGTTTCAACATTTTTTCCCCTCATAGGTGATATTTTAAAAGTTAAATCTGTTTTAAAACAATATCCTGAATCAACAAGTGCCATTTCTTCCCATGATGGTATGACTCCTTTGATGTTAGCTTCAATGCTAGGATATAATAATATTGTTAATATTTTAATATCTTGTGGTGCAAAATTAGATGCACAAGATTTAGAAAATGGGTGGACTGCTTTAATGTATGCTATTTTTCATAGGTAAGCTGTGGCACATTTATGTAATTTTTTTCTGTTTTCTTTGTTTTTCCTGTCTATTATTTGTTTTGTATAAAACTTTTTGGTAAAATCGCTAAAAATTTTTGATTCAGAATTATTACTCATAAAAATAATATTTTTCAAACTGTTTTATCTTTTGATAAAGTTATACATTACTCATTTGGAACAGTAATATTATTTTCTGTAGAGTATTATTTAAACTCAAAAATTCCATCTTTACTTGTAATGTATTTTATAATAAATTCTCTCTTTATTTGTAATGAGTTTTATTTCCTTTATCTTTTTTTTTTAAAATGATTGTTGTGAAATTATTTATGTTGTTGATTTTTGGTTCAAAACTCTTCTTTTAATTAGACTGTTAATTTGAATTTTTGCGGTTATTTAAGAATGGATAATTTTTTTTCTCTGTGTTGGTAATCATGAACATTTGTTAAATCTTCTTTACAGGGAATTGTGTTTATCAAAAACCAAAAAGTGTGATGTATCAATAATATAAATATAACAAAGTTTTAAAAAAATGATTATGTTACACATTTAGAAGGAAATTTTTAATGATGTGTATAAAAATTTTAATTTAATGCAAATTAGTGCTGTATTTTGTTAAGCAAATGGAAAAGGTTTGAATAACATTGAAAATTTCTTTAACATTTTAAAGTAAACAGGTTTTTTTTTCCTTGTTATCACAAACTATTAAGCTATTATGAATAAGTAAAAAAAAAGCAGTAATTCATCTTGTGGGGTATATCATGGAATATATGAAAGAAGTAACTGTAAAGTCACATTTCAAAATATGAGTCTTTCCAATTTCTTTGAAAGAGGTAGTCATTTAATTTTTTTTTTTTAAAATGTGATAACATATTTAATTTAATTTTAAAAAACGCTATTTTTAAAAATATTCTCAATTATGTTCTGTCAATTTCACTCTTATTCATTTTTTTAAACCTAGGCGCTCTCAAACTGTGATGTTATTACTAAAGAAGGGTGCCTCAATGGATTTACCTGCTTTAAATGGATTTACTGCATTAGATTTGGCTAGACATCTGGGTATGTGTATTATATAATGCTCCATTTTTTTTCAATACAAATGATATTAAAGTGTTTTAATTATTATTAAGAAATAATAAAGATATCTGAATAAAATTTATTCTGAATATTAATTTATCCTTATGTGTACATAAAGTTATAAATTACTACTATTAATGTTGATTTATTTTGTTTCTGGATCCGTAGATTGAAGTTATTCACAGTATCATAAAATCTTGGATTATTATACAGAGGTATATTAAATTTTTGATTATTTCTAAAAATAATTGAGATTAAAACTTGATTATTATTCAAGACTTCTTTGCATATTCACCACCCTGTGTTATACATTTCTCTCAGTGTTTTTGGGCCTTTTGAGAGTTGTTATAGTAGAAGTCAGCAGACTGAATTCTGTCTTCTCCAAATGGCAGATTACTTCAATCCGCCATATGGCTGTTAATGAATAGCTGTAATTTGCAATAGCATATTTGCATCATTCTGTAATATATATTTTCCTTAATAACTGGTTATTTTTAGTAATACTTAAAACTTTATGAGGCCCTTATGTATTATATTTTTATAGTTTACCTAAAGTATTGAGTACTTTTATAAGTAATTGTAAAAATTTGTATTTCACCAAGTAAGTAAAATTATTTTACTATTTTATTTAACTCTAAAACAATTTTTCTTTCATTGTGTATACTTTTTAAATGTTTTTTACATTCAAGTAGATTAAGAAAAATAACTTTTTTTTATTTAAATTTGACCGAAATATAAAGCTATGAATATTATTATTGTAATGAAGTATTCAAAATTTGTTTTTATTTTGGATTTGTGGTACTTATTAGATTACAAATCAACTGACGATAGGATTCATTGTATTATTATATACCAGTTTTGATAGTTACATTTCTTTAAATATGTTCAACTATATATTTATATAAATGTTTTTTGCAGACGTTAAAAATTTGTTGTACTGAAAAGATGTGCATAATAAGTCATTATAATTTTAAAAATTATTTTCTGTTTTATTGCTTTTGCTATTAGTTCTTATTCTATTGACTTAAGAAATGCTTTTAAATGAATGAAGAATTTAATCTTTTATGATTCAACATTAAAAATTGGTTCATAAAATGCTAAATGAAGTTGAATCCTTCATTTAGTGGTTTAAATGCTTTGCTATCAACTTGTAATTTTTGTATTTTTTGAAATTATTTATTTTTTTTTAAAAAAAATTTAGATATCACCAAATTTAAAATCAAAGTACGAAGCAATATATTTGAAATTAGTAAAACTGGTATATATTTATTTTGTATATATATATATGTAATGATTTAACTTAATTTCTATTAAATTCTCACCTTAATAATTTAATTTCCTAAATTTTTCCATTCTCTCCTTTAAAAGATAATGTTCATTTTTATTTCCTGTCATGATTCCTTTTATCTTTTTAATTTATGCAATCATGTGCTCTTAAAATCTGCAAAGTTAGCTTTTCCCCATGCTCCAGACTTGTAGGGATGATTCCTACTAGACTTTAGGTCTGCACTTAGAGATTCCCTTGAAACCCCTCCATTCACCCCACATGTTCAATAAAGTGAAATTTCCCTAGTATATAAACTAAAACACAGCGAAAAACGCCCTCTTCTTACTGTTCTTCTCTTCCCTTCCTTTCTCTTGCTCAGACACCCCTCTCTGATGATCATCTGAGATTTTTATGGTAGTTTCGCTTCAGCCTTGATGGCCGAAGCCTGACTAAAATCTGCTACAATAGAAACAAAAGTATTTTGGTCATGTATTGAATGTTTCATCTATGTTGAACGAACATTTTTTATATCTTTTCATGATATATATATACATGTAAGAATATTTTTTTAAACATTATATTAAATGCATTATAAGTTTTCATAATATTTTAAAATACTGTAATTTACAGATAGCTCTGATGCTTCAATTATTGAAAGTTTATCAAAATTCTTGCCTGTTAGTCTTTCTACTAAGAAGATATCAATGCATTCTCCATCTGATACATTAGATCGACGAAAACATGTGTTATCTGAAAGGTATGTAAAAATTCTTAATATTTTTTAATATTCATTTTAATTATTAAATTTTATTAATAATATTTGATTATATTTGTCAAGACTTTAACAAAACATTGATTCTGGAGCTATTTAAATTTTACTTCATAAAAAGTTCTTGCTAATCTCAGACTAAATGCCTTGTAAATATTATGTAGAAAAAAAATTAAAGAAATATTATAAAAATTGTAAATATTATGTAAATATTAAAGAAAAACTTTTTTTGTGAATTGGAAATTGTATGTATTGTTTTTAAATCTGCTTTCCATATGATATTATATAAAAGGAGTTGAATAAATATGCCTTATGAAATTTGAACTTATTGCATTAGCCTCAAAAGTAAAATTACTAATGATTAAAATATTATTGAACATGTTGAGTATTTTAGAATTCACTTTTATCCAAAGAAGAAAAAAAAGTTAGAGAAACATATTTTGCTTATGATTTGTTTTGATACAGGAATTGTTAATTTAATATATAACTTTGGCACTATATTTTAAATTCTGTTAGGGTTAACAGAGAATCTGTAAGTAAAAACTATCTAAATAAAAATTAACTTCCATGATTTAATTAAATTTATGTAAGTATTACAATTGAGGACATAATTAAAGGATTAACAGAATAATTTACATTTACATAATTCTTGGGGTAGAACATATATTCGTTGGTTAACTCCTCTGCCTATATTACTGGTTATTGGCATTCCTGCCATCATCACTCATTACGTTACCACTAGGCAATGCGCTTGAAAGCAAAGCAGTCACAGATGTTATTCAAATTGAAACAAATATAAGAAAAAGCTTTATTTTTATTTGTGTAAGTAAGAGTTTCAATTGCTCTTGTGTATTATGTTTGAAAGGAATATTTTGTGAAGTACTTTTGCAGGTCTAGGTATGAATAATTACTTTAGAATTACTATAGAATATGTGAATAATTACTGTAAAACATTATTTTAATCTTAAAAGTTACAAATATTTTAAATACCCAAATATTATTAAGTAAAATCATATAAACTGTTAAACTTGGTAGTTCACATAATTAAAATGAATAGCTATAAAATTTTTGTTGAGAACTTCCTATTTTGAAGTGGAAGATGACTTAAGCAAACACCTACATTACAGTTTCTTAAAAGAAAATTGTGATTTTAAATTATCAAATTATTTTCTATAAGGCAAATAAAACACAGGAGTAGGTTTCTAATCATAAGCAATAATAGTTCATAATCTGTTACTTATCATAATGCCTTTAATTTAATGTTTGACTTCACAGATCCAAGGATTAAATTATTGATATTCCTTAAGGATTGATTACTCTAAATAGATATATTAAAAATATATTTACATTTATTAAAATATTAGGTTTAATATTTCAGACAATATTACATAAATTCTTAAAAAGTCTACAAATGAGGAATATTTTATATTGAATATGTTAAGCAATTGAATCCCTAGAAAGGTACCACAGCTGAAGAATAATTAATATATTATACTATAGAAGGAAAACAATTTAAGTAAATTTAAGAATTTTAAATTATAATATCATTACGTAATTTTCAATAATATCATAATGTTTATTAATAGAAAAGATTATTATTTGTGTTGCATTTTTTTAAAAAAAAACTTATGTTTTTATTTTTTCTTTTTACAAATTATTTTTGAATTTATTTAGAAACATTTTTTCTGAAACAATTTGTAATTTTTTTATTAATATTTTTATAAGTTTGTTTGCAATATATTTTATTATTTTTTGTTTTAAAGTAGGTTTTTCCCTAAACGAAGTGAAACACAAACAGGCCTTAAGGTGAAAGAACCCTTTATTATTTTATAATGGTTGTTTATTCCTTAAATTTAAATATGAAAATAGTAATAATTTTTCTAATTCATGATATGGATTATGTAGATCATTTACATATGCAATATATACTGCAGCATGTATATATATATATATATCTTTATGTATATGTATATATAATTTAGGAAAATGAAAAGTGCATTTGTAAGGTAGTTCTTTAAAAATAAAATTTGTATTTTAATATATTAGTTGATTATGAAAGTATTTTTTAAATGGAGCATTAAAAAATATTATATAAAAATAGTTATATTTTTTGTCATTATAGTTTTCATTTCTGTTTTTATACATCTGTATTTTCAATTCCAGAAGTTATACAAAATTTCAAAATCAATGCTTAGTTATGTTTATGAATAATTAAGCTATTTCATGCATTATTGATAATTATAATTACTTAAAAAAACAACTATTTTTTTTACTGGCTCATTATATTAAATAACAAAAGTTTACATTTTTATGATATCTTATAGCTGTTCTGTCAATAAAATAACTTATTTCACATTTAACTCAAGATTTTCCTATGTATATAAAAAGTTTTTTTTTTATTTACTTTTCAATTCGTTATCATAGTTCTTATATGTCTCACTACAATACTTTTGTTTTAATATCATGATAGATTTTTCCAGATAAGAATTAAAATATTATGGAAATTAATTTTATTAAAATTTTTTTTGAATAATAATAATAATTAAAAAACATGTTTTTCTAAAAATTTTGTTTTGTATCTTAATTTTTCCTTTGATCCTGAAAAGATCTGTTATGGCTTTTATGGGATTCACTTGTTTCATTCTCCCCCCCCCCTTCCAAATTTTATTGAACTTTTTTTTGTATGCATTTTTATTCATGTTTATTTTAATTACTCATTTATTTGAATTATTAAAGACCGTTAATAATTTAATATGTTACATAATTTTTTCTACATATTAAATATAGAATATTAGGTCATTTTTAATATCCAAAACATCATCTAAATGTTTTTAATATACTAAACAACTACTAATACTAATTGGCACCTTTGTGTTTTTTGCTACACAATTTCAAACTTTTTATAAAACATGTGTGAATAGTAATTATTTGTCATTTCTCTTTGTAAATGAAATGAATATATTCTCTTTATGAATGTGAATGCACTATTTCAACTAATATGTTATGAATGAAAAATTTTTTAAATGGAGTTTAAATATAGTTCTTTTATATATATAAAAAAATTGTCTTAATTACAGTCAAAAATTTGGATCTTCTATTTTTTTTTCAAAATATTTTGTTAAAAATATTTTAAATTTGTATTTCTTTTAATAAAAAAATTTCTATATGATTCAATATGTAGCAATGAGTATTTCATAATTATTATAGTGTGTTATAAATTTTCTGTCTCTTTCTCAAATAAGTAGCTTAGTATAGATAAAATCATCATCAGATACAGATTAAAAATTTTTTGGTTTATTATTATAATATTCTCTCTCTGATTTTATAGTTCTCAAAAATTTTTTGAAGGATATTTTATAAAGATTATGAAATAGTTAATAAAAGTAAAATAAAATTCTTAAAAAATAGTTGCAAAGCTTTTTTACAGGGATTCACACTCACATGCATAGAATATATTTAGTAGTGTTAAGCAATCAAGAGTACAGTATTAGTAAAAATTATTGATTTATTAAATGTGCAAAAAAAATTGTATTTATGAAGATGTATACAATTTGCTGTTGATTGAGAATTCGAAGTATTGTATTGTTATAAAACATATTTACATGTGCTTATATACATTTACAAAATGTATTATTTTAGAGCTGGATTGGTGGTATGGCTCACAATCTTCAACAAAAGATGCTTACTCGTCTGTCTCCTAGGCACTCAGAAAAGTATTCAGGTACTGATACTCTGGGTTTTGATGAAACTATTGTCAATGATGTTTTTATTGCGCCTAAGTCTCCATGTGAAGAAACTGAAACTGTTAAGCTACACCCTTCTGTTTTATTATCTCCAAATATGGTAATATATACTTTTATATATATTCATCAAAATCACTGTGACCTTCATGGACTAATGAAATAAAATTTTGATATTTAATGAATTATTTTAATAATTTTAACTTCTTTGTAAAATTCATATAGAAAAAGAGAAGAATAGAATTTTCAATATTAATTGCTGTATAATAAATTACATTTTAAAGCTTTTTTGTTGTGTATCTGTATTGTGATTTTATATCTGGTCAAAAATTTGAAGAGTATTTTTAATTAATAATTAAAATGAGAGAGAGATAGGGAATTTGCTAATACAATATATATTATAATTACTGAAAAAATTCTGAAAAGTAGAGACATTTTGTTATCTTTCAATTTGATCATGGTAGCCTAGTGTTCTTAGTCACTATTGTGTTCATTTTTATTACTTTCTGAATGTAATTAATCGCAATAATTTAATAACTTTAAACATTACTTTATTATACATGACAAGAATCCAGCATCAGCATTACAACTGTAACAATGCAAGAATGATACAGTTACCAAACACAATTAACATATATACCAGTTACAGAGCAAATTTTGAGGATTTTTTAAGTATTTCTGATTCAGTTTGGGAAGTACTTAATATATCATTAGGATCTGTTTCTATACTAAAGGGTGTGTATGCTTTCTATAATATCTTAGGATTTTAAAGACTGGTCTTTAACAAGACTATTTCGGTAAGCTCCAGAGTTTTGTTTTTTGATTCAGTATTCTTACACTTTCTTCTTGCTCAAGCTCAGATAAGGGTTGAGCAGTTTTGTCATAATAGAAATAATTTGTTAAAGATTGGTAATTTGGTTTTTAATCTGTGATTAAAAATAATTAAAGCTGGTAATAAATCAAGACCTGATATTGGGTAGATGGAAGTTTTACATAATTTTATCATCTACAAATTTATTTTGATTTATTAGGAAAAGTCTACAAATTCAAATTCAAATTCTACATGTTTAATTTTTATTTCAAATGCTTAGAGTTTAAGTAGTTCAAAAGTGATTTGACAAAATTAATTATTATTTCACAAAAGTTTATTTTCTTTTTATTATTTTTCTTTAGCTGCACTTATAATTTTGAATGTTTAAATGCAGATCAAGAAGCAAAAAAGAATGTTCATTTGAAACCGCAAATATTCATTTGAAATATGACATTAGAAACCATGTTGTTAATGATATGAAGAAGAAAAAAAATATTAGTGATGTTTTTTGGACTATTACATCAAATACTAAATGTTTGTTTGGAATTGCAATTTTTACCAACAAGGTAATTTTTCCAATAAGCCAAGATGTGATCTACTTTAAAAAAAAACAAATTTTATCCGTTTTAAAAAAAAAAAAAAAAAAAAAAAAAAAAAAAAAGTAACTAGAATTCTTGTAAAACAGCAAATCAAATATCTATTGAAATAAAAAATAAATCATGTTAACAATTTAAAATTGTACCTCTTGTGTAAAATGTTGCTTAAGGGATGCTGAATTACTTGGTAGTCCTCCTAGTAAAAAAAAAAAAAATTCTTGGTATCTATTAAAAACAGAGAAGTCTGATTAGAGACTGCTAAAACTATCTTAAAATGGACAAATAAGGAAAATGTAGTAAAATTTATTTTCAATGATGAAAATAAGTGTAACTCACTTTCATCAAATAATATGAAGTACAGACATCTGAAAAATAAAAAGAACAATCCAGGATATTTCAGGAACATGGTGAGGGAGTGTTTTTCTTCTAGAGGTGTTGGACTTTTATGTTGAATAAATGGTACACACACACACACACACACACCATCCAATCAATAACTCGAGACTGACCCAGAGATGGCTCGTAAGTAAACCAGTAACCAGGTCTTTCACAAATTAACCTTCTTGAAACGTGTGGAAATTTTAAGTCGATCGGACCAGAAACAGCTGGAGTTATCGAGGTTGGAGTAAAGTCGTTTTGTGGTTGTTTTAAAAATGGAAAAAAAACCGAGTTTCGTGTTCTGAAACATTGTTTTTTTAATGGGTAAAACACCGTGCAAACTGAAACAATGGATTGAAAAATATTGCGGACTCTTGTCCATCAAAGCAATGATTTGTCAGGGGTTTGCAAAGTTTAAACGATGGTCAGCACCGACACAAATGACATGAACGCTCGGGTAGACCTGTAGAAGCCGTTACACCCGGAAAATGTGAGTGAAGTGACAAAAGTATAATGAAGATCGTAAAGTGAAGCTCCGTGAGATTGCTGAGATGACACAGATATCATATGGAAGTGTATTTACTATCCTTCATGAAAAAATTGAGCATGAAAAGGTTTTCCAAGTGGGTGCCGCGATTGCTTTCGATGGAACAAAAAACAGCAACGAGTCGATGGATTCAGAAAGCTGTTTATCATATTTACTCACCTTAAAAAGATTTCTTGCGAAAAAAAAAGATTTAGCGTTGGAACGGTGTATATCACCCTAAAGGTGATTAACAAAAGGTGTTATGTTGATGAATAAAAAAAAAATTTGCAAATGTTTTCATGTTAGTCTCAGGAGTTATTGATTGATGTGTTATATATATGAAAAAGTAACAAGAATATAACCTATTGAGATTACTAACGATTTTTCAAGACTGACGCAAAAATATAACTATCATTACATTTATCAACTTCTTCCATGTATTATTTTTTGATCCAGAGAATGATTCTTGCTGAAGATTTGCGAATCGATTTTCAAAATGCTGTCGACTTACCTTCAATAAATATAAGTTTTCTTTCGCATATTATATATTTTTTTATGTAATAAAAGATCCGCTTTCTGTTTCACTTGAAGATAATTCTTTATCTCTACATTGAAATGAAATATGAACGGTATTTTCCAGTCTTTTTCTTCTTTTTTTCGTTTTCTTATCAATGGACAGAATGGCACAATAACTTTTGATAAAGGATTATTTTTTAATTTTTCTGTGAAATAAAGTGCTGAATTTGTGTTTTCAAACTTGTTCAGAATGCAGACTATCATTCACTGTAGATGTTCTTGGTTGCTTTTGAGCTCTGAAATATATATATATATATCAAGCTTTAATTTTGAACTGAAAATAAAATAAACTGATTCATTAGCGAAGTTTAGTAAAGACTTAATGAAGTCTTTCTGATTTATTATTAAAATTTTATAATGGAAATATTTGGAAGATTAAGAATATAGAGAAATAACGCATCGAATAATCATGAGTGCACGCTGGAGCTTTATGGATTACTTTTCCATTTTCCTACATTCGTCGTTGGCTTGGACGTCCCCAAACTACTTTTTCTTTCAATGACCAATCTCTCCGAGCAACTTGTCACGGAATTTAGGAACCTTGATGATAAGTGCAAAATATTTTTACCTCCCATTTGTAGATAAATGGAATCAGCTGTATTCTATGATATTGACCGATATGAATAAACAAACTTTTTTAAACTCTGTTTACAGAATAAAAAAGTCGCGGGAAGAACTTAGTGATTGT
>BMAW01118261.1:186280-262703 GCA_019974015.1 Nephila pilipes | reverse complement strand
TATATATAATCAAGTTAAATAGTAAGTCACTTATCTTTCAATAATCCTTAATTAAATCTTACTTTTGATGATGACAAAAGATAATTTCTTTTGACTGATCTGATTTTCAACTTCATTTATGGTTCCACTTGTGTTTTTACTCATAAATGTCTTTCTGGGAAATAAATATATTATTGTTAAGTATGATCATAATTTAGAATCTTAATCTTATTGTGAATTGGTAAAATGTCAATCCTTAAACAAATTTGATAAATATATTTCTAAATTTAACTTCAAAGAATAAAAACATTAAAATCTTTAAATGGGAATTTAACCAGAATAAAATATGATCCCCTGATTTTACAAAATTAATCAAAAGTGTCATTATACAAATATAAAGAGATTTATATTCATTAAAGAATCTAAATATTACTAAAAATAGTAATAATAACAATAACATACTTTTCGGACATAACTCGTAGAATTTGTTATTTGAACATTTAGAAAAATATAAATAAACAATTAAAATAAGAATTTAAAAGCATATTTTCATAACAATATGCTTAATTACTAACAATATAATTTAATATAACATATACCGACAATATATAACATACAATATTCTAACAATAATACTTAAATTTCAAGAAATTTGAATAAAGAAAATTTCATTCAATATAACATGAAGAGCAAACAATTAAAGTATCTGTTACTAGACAAAAAGTGTTTTATCTATATTAATCCATAAATTTTGCAAGAAAACAACGCTAATAATAAGGAGAATTTAACAAACAAAAGAGCATCCAAGCTTGGGACTGACTTGAGTAATACATATAAATTTGAAGAAAATGTAATAAAATGAAATTTAAGTTTATAAATATTCATACTAGAATTATTTTCAAACTGAAGTTTTGAGAAAATATTTACGATTTTATAAATTAGATATTTAAGACTGAATATAAAATATTCTTTTCAAATTACCCAAGAGATTTTTCCTTTGTATTCTTTGAGGAGTCTTGGTACTTGTAAAGAATTTCTGGCAGGCTAAAAATTACATAAATATATTATAATGAGGCACAATGCATTTGTGTTTTATTTCATACAGCAGATTTAATTTAAAAGCAGTTGAATTAATCACAAAAACTTCATCATTACAAGTACAATAAAGAAAAATTTAGACAATACCTTAAATTAAAATTTCAAAATACAAAATTTAAAAATTATGGATAACACAAATACTTTCATCCATATTTATATGTAATAATACAATAATTACACAGTTAAATAAGGAGCCCCTTTAAGTTTAATATTTCATCACATTAGATTTTTACAATATGTAAGGGCTGCCCAGATGAAAAGTGACAAGCTTGCACGAAAGAATAACTTTATTGGAAATCAAAGAAATCATCATGGGCATTGTAACACAGGTCCCATCGTTTAGGTGGCCCATGCCTACAGTAGAAAGATTTCTGTGGCTGATTCTGGAGGAAGTCCTGCACAACTTTCACTTGTCGACCGAAACATCCTCTCTTAAAGTAGCCCAAAGATGTGGATACAGGTGACAAATCTGGACTGTATGGCAGGTATTCCAACACTTCCCAAAGGAAATTTTGTAAGATCGCCTTAGTTTCTTGGGAGATGCATAAGGGCATTGTCAGCGGGAGATGATCACTTGTTGTGTGATAAGGCCTAGCCATTTGCTTTCACTGTTTTCTGTAGTTTTGTCAGAGTACTGCAGGAAGGTTGAATTGATAGTACTTTGGGGCATGAAATCAATCAAATGGTCCACGACAATCGACAGAAAAATGAAAGTATCACTTTTCATGCAGTCACGCCAACTTTCAATTCCTCGGTGAGAGATGATGGAGCGCTACTGCATACAATTGTTACTGTTGATTTGGTGTAGTAGGTGACACCAGTGGATCACACCTGCAATGATGAGTTCTTAGAAAGTGGAATCTTCCTCATAATGGGAGCAGGCTGGAGACTGAGGCCATCGTGCTTTCTGAGGATCAAGGGTAAGGTCTTCTGCACTGTACCGCATTCTGCACAGGTTCTTTATTGCACCGCAGATGTTCGATGAACGGTGGTGAACGGTTCTTTCATCAGGTTGAGTATGTCACTGATGCCATGGGTCTGAACTCTTCATTACTCTGATGCATTAACAGTGGCAAAGTCAGAGTCAATAAGATCTCAATGTTTGTTGGCAGATCCAGTATTGTTTACACACTCTTCAATTTAAAACTTTATATACCATGTGTTTACAGACTGTTCGACCTAAAATAGTGCATGCCATAGGACGCCACTATTTGCACATATGATGTCCATATATTGCCCTCCAAAATAGTTATCAACGCATCACACACACTTGCTTCTGATCTGGACGCATTCATGTATAGCAACTTTCTTCATCCTCTGAACGAATCGGTTTTCACATTTGAATGCCATATGCAGTGCACACCCTGACTACCTTTTTATATTCGATTGGGGTGCTGCATAGCTGCAGTCATTCATTTGATATAGGCGCTGAGTTAGTCTTTGATAATAGATAAGGGCTCATATTATAATAGCAGAGTGGAGACAAACACATACTTATAAAAGGATTTATTTACATTTAAAATATGAAAACAACATTATCAAACTGTAGGCATTACCAGCATATTAACTTCATATTATCAAAACAAGACATCCACAAGGATCATAATCAGCAGCAACACATAATAGTAATATTACAGGAATCTGACTCAGTACTGTCAACTGTCTTATAGTAACCCATTCATCCCTAAAACATACATTTCAGGAATCTGTATTGGACACACACCTGACAGCTTACAATCAGTATCCAATCAGAAAAATAAAACCTTTGCATAGAGTAACAGAAAAATAATATCAAATGCAAAAGTCCCTGACCTCACTGTCAGGAGTGTGGGATGACACTCTATCGGGCGCTATAATCCAAAAGCATTACCAAGTGAGATTTTTTTCATTTCATCATGACGATATGATACAATATTCAATCAAATGTGACACTTTTCATTTGGGCAAACAACAATATAATAAAATGAAAACAATTGGATTACATTTTAAAAACATTAGAGTAAAAGTAGTATAAATTTGAAAATATTTTGATAAAATTTTAAAAAATATCAATGCACAATTTTTTTAAAGAAAATTATTTATTAAAAATTAATTTACCTTCATTTCTGATCACGCTTTCAGAGAAATATTAAATGGAGTATAATAGTGAAGAGATGGAGTGGCTTTATCTCACCATTCTATGCTCTTTAACTTTTAGCTAAATACTAAAATAAAAAATTTTATGATCTCATTAATAAATACAGCTATATATATATAATTTTTAGGTAATAACCTAAATGGAATAGTAAATACAATAAGCACTCCAAATTCTTTGACAAAATTAATTTTAACTATAATATCGAGTAAGTTCTACCAACTAGCTGAATTACATTTTTGCCTCACCAATGTAACAAAAAAATTGTAAAACGATAACATAGAACAGAACTCTTGCTTACTTCTATTAGTAAAAACATAAGTACATACCAAGCAAAAGACTCTCAACAAAGAAATTTATATTTCACATAACTTATATTAATTTATATTGTAAATTATTTTTCAATCATCACTGATATTTTGTAGAAAAACATTTTACTTTCAAAACTGCTTTACATCTCTTAAGAGATGTAATAATTTAACTTGTTTGCTTATCTGTAACAATAACTTTCCATTCACGGTTTATAAGTGCATATATAATTAATCTTTTCTAATGTAAAATTTTTTCTACATCTTTTGAAGTGTAATTTTTGTCATTATTATGCTGAAAATCTCAGTTTCTTGGAACACACTTTATCCTTTAGGTACTATATTTTCTATATAGTTTATTTTACAATGTACCCTATCCATAGCGTGTGAGAGAGAGAGAGAGAGAGAGAGAGAGATTCTTCAGTAATGTATAATTGTATGCAGACTTTTCCCAGTGTATCAAATAAAGGTGCGATGCTTTGATAAAATAAGGAGTGAAAACATAATTTAAAAGCTGGGTATGTTGGACAAATGACACTAGGTAACATTTACACAGCTTAATACTCATCGAAAATCTTATTGGGAAGTAATTTCAAATCGTTTTAAAAATGCGGAAATTATTGACAGTAAGAAATTACATATATTCAAAAAAATTCATATGAACATCCTTTTAAAATTTTTAATTATTGTGAGTAGCTTACAGACAGAGGGGCATTTTTAGTCAACATTTCCAACACTCAAAATGAGCAATGATCATATTACCCTCGTGAGACTCACACTTTTTTTAGTTAATCATTTCATATAATCACATTTTGTTTTGTCGGTTGTATTTTCTACCAAATCCAGGTTCATTTCTCGAAAGAGAGTGGAAGTAGAATTTTATGGCGCAACAGCCAAATCTGGTTATGCTGCACCAAACATTCGCAGCAGTGATTTATACAGAAACAAGTAATACATAAAAAAAAATTAAGTCAATTCGTACTTAGGTCAACAAAGAAAATTTTTATTTTAGTTACTTTTTATTAAATAATTACAATTAAAATAAATATGTATATACATATGACAGAATCACAATATTAAGTGACAAAAGAAAAATTTTCTAGCGATCTACAAGTTTCCTCACTGACGGTATTTATTTCTAAATTTATATCCTGCTAAATGTCTTATATAAGAGAAATTTTTTTTCTCCCATATAAAATTAAAATTAATTATTTGAAAATCAAATAAAATTTTATGCTTCGACGAGATTCGATCCGAAGGCATGAAGATTCTATGCCGACGCTAAACCAACTTTGTCATTGCAAGACAAATGACATAGTAGAAGCATTGGCTTGTTTCTTAATTCATCTAGTAAATTAAATGGTTGGAATGTAGTTTAGCCCAACCAACCTTGGCGACAGGAATTATTTGGTGGTATTTTGCCAAATGTGGCTACCCTAATCCATTTCGCGGACTTTAACGCTCAGCCAAGAAAAAAAAAGGCGCCAAGTTTGGCGATTTTAGCACGTTTCGAAAAAACCTTCAACCCCTCTAAGTAAAGATTCCCCAATTAATATTTGAAAAAACTGTATTAACATCAAGTGTCATCTACTACACATTTTAAAAAATGTATTTGAAGTTGAGTGGATGAATAAAAAGTATTTTATTAACGATTGAAAATTTGAACACGATATATATATATATAGGGCTTTCATTTTTCGAGGTTGTTGGGGTAAATATGCCAAGAACGGAAGTAAACTGCATTTTTCTAATTTTGTACATAACGACGTTCTCAGATTCTGTCAAGAGAAAAAAATTAATATTATGAATTGCTCTTTTTCGTAAAGGGAAAGTATCACCAACCAGTCAAGTTAAGTATTAAGGCAAAATTTTAACTTCATGAATTCTTAGTTGTTCGTTTCATTTTCTTTCTAATTTGTCAAATTATGTTTCTGTTTATACTCAACCAAAAGTTTACTATCGTTAAGGCTCTCAAACTGTGAGCTTGTATATTAATAGGTTAAATAAAAAGAACTATTTAGCTCTTAATCAGTTTTGCGTGCGTGTTTGGCTCATTACTAACTTTGCAACTACTTAATTTAGTTAAATTAAGACTTGACCACTCTACCTCAGTTCTTAATAAAAACGTTGTGATAATTCAAATAAAATTAATCGAAGATTTAATGTATGTGAAAGTAAGTCACACCACAACATATTAGGCAGTTGCAACTGTGAATATATTGTTACGAATCCGAAACGACGCTTCCCTGCAACGTTTCTCTTAAAAGAGATATTTTCAGAAATCTCATCAGTCAGTCAAGGAAAGTTTAAATAATGGCCGCTGCACTTTAACGATGAATTTGGCGAAAAACTTAGCGATTTTGGTGACAAAACAATGTTTCTAGAAAATGCTAGAATCTTCTCGAAATTTCGACTGTGAGGAAAGTTACTGACTTTTCCCTGTGACGTAACACCTGGTTGGAGAGCCTATAAATACGAAGCGATGCGAAGCCGGAGGGGAATCGATTGGAAGCGGTCGCCATTATCTGAGCGTATCTTTCGAGGAACTTTTGGAGACTGTACAAAGTATTGCTGTGGAAATTTGTCCATTGTGCGAACTAGAAAGTTGGTGAGCTGACCGTTATTATAAGTGCTGAGTGACTGCTATTAGATGTGCTACTTTGTATCTGTGTCGCTGCGTTTCTTAATTGTGTTGCTTATCTGTCCAAGTTTCGTTACCAGCGTATATTGTGTATATTTGTGAATAAAGTGTCATTTGACATCATCCTCAGTGTTGAATTGATGCCATTCGTTACACCCATTCCCGAGATACGCGAATTTTTATTACAATATATAGAAAGCACAATTAAGGCGTCTGTTAAAGTGATAATCCCAAATCTGTTATCATCAGAAGCAATAAGCAATCCGATGACAACAAAACAATCAGAAGTCATCAGTCCGACGTTGGGCATTACATTACCAAATGGCTATCGAACTTCGCGAAGATGGAAATCGAAAATATTACTAGAAATTGGATAAAATGTTAATAAATCAAGAATATAAAAATGACATTAGAATAAACAAGCATCTAATTTAGAATAATATGGTGATGAAAATAGCAATTTAAAAAAAATTCAATATTCTTCGTCAAGAACAATAATTTTCATTGAATTGTACAATAACAAATTATTGGTTCATTCTAACTCCAAAGCACAGAATAATTGATTCAGCTGTTGACCTGACAAATTTAGATTCTTTTATTCACATTATTGGAATGTAAATAAAATGTAGTGGATAAAGTATCCTGTCTATTTACTTATGTTCTTCTGGTTTGAAAACAGTTTAATGTCTGCGTATTAGCAAGCCATTTTTGGGTTTTCTGGTGTTAAAGATGCTTTCTGAAATTGCAGGAAGGAATTTCATAAGATAGGAACAATTATTAATATATATTGAACGGAATTCCAAAAATTAAAAATGAATTTTTTTTCTAAAGGGTATTTTATTTTGAGAAGCTTAAAACCGCTGCAAATGTAGATGGCAGCATAAAAATATCATATGTTACAGCCAATTAATATTGACAGTCCTAACATATGAGAATTAAGCGGTCATTGAAAACATTCTGAAGAATTTGAGGAGGTGCATAGAAATACTGAAACGAAGAGTAGATATAACAAGTCAATTGAAAAGTCCCCAGCCTACCATAGTTAAACACTTTTTTATTGGCAAAATTAGTTTTTTTTATTCTACATAATTCCCTTCAAGGGTGATACACTGATTATAGCGACCTTCCAACTTTTCGATACCATTTTTGTAGTATGATTTGTCCTTTGCTTCAAAATAGGCCTCAGTTTCGGCGATCACCTCTTCATTTGACGAAAATTTCTTCCCACCGAGCATTCTTTTGAGATCTGAGAACAGGAAATAGTCGCTGGGGGCCAGATCTGGAGAATACGGTGGATGAGGAAGCAATTCGAAGCCCAATTCATGGAATTTTGCCATCGTTTTCACTGACTTGTGACACGGTACATTGTCTTGGTGAAGCAGCACTTTCTTTTTCTTCAAATGCGACCGTTTTTCGGCGATTTCGTCCTTCAAACGGTCCAATAACACTATGTAATAGTCGCTGTTGATGGTCCTTCCTTTTTCAAGGTAGTCCATGAAAATTATTCCATGCGCATCCCAAAATACAGACGCCATAACTTTGCCAGCCGACTGTTGCGTTTTCCCACGCTTTGGAGCGGGTTCATCGTGTGCAGTCCACTCGGATGACTGTCGATTGGACTTCGGAGTGAAATGATGGAGCCCTGTTTCATCCATTGTCACATATCGACGCAAAAACTCGGGTTAATTACGCTTGATCATCTTCAAACACTGCTCAGAATCATCAACTCGTCGTTGTTTTTGGTCAAAAGTGAGCTCGCGCGGCAGCCACTTTGCACAGAGCTTTCTCATACCCAAATATTCGTGAATGATATGATGTACACGTTCAGTTGATATCTTTAGAGTGTCAGCTATTTCATTCAATTTCAATTTACGGTCATTCAAAATCATTTTGTGGATTTTTGTAATGTTTTCGTCGGTAACAACCTCTTTTGGGCGTCCACCGTCTTCGGTGCTCATTTCACCACGTCTAAACTTAGCATACCAATCCTTGATGGTTGATTTTCCTGGGGCAGTGTCCGGAAACTCGGTATCAAGCCAAGTTTTTGCTTCAACTGTATTTTTTCTCTTCAAAAAGCAATATTTTATCAACACGCGAAATTCCTTTTTATCCATTTTTTTTCACAATAACAAAAGTTGCTTCACTCAAAATGCTATAATTCACAAACTAATGATCCGACAGCTGTCAAATTTATACATGCATCTTTTGAGGATTAGGGCTAACTAAAAAACATATGGATTTAATTCTAGTAGCGCCATCTATGTGTCAGGCCGGGGACTTTTCATTTGACCTGTTATGTTTCGTAGGATTGTTTTTGATGATACTAGGGTGTTCAAAAAGTACTTGTTTTTGAAGACAAATGGCATAATTATGGTAAATTGTTGTCACTATCTGTTAAACGGCGCCGAAAGAAATTTGACCATTGATTCATAAGTTAGTTTTTGTTCGGTAGTCATTTTGCAGCAAAATCGAAATTTGATTGCTGCCGCGTCGAATAGTCCCCGTCGATGAAAAATGGATTCATCGCTATACAACGGAAATCAAACAACAATCAAAACAACGAGTTGCTTCTGATAATTTTGCTCCAAAGAAAGCGGGGATAATCTCATCGGCCGAAAAAGTTATGACGGAGAATTTCTGAGGTGCGAAAGCCGTAACGATCACGAATACGAGTAACTGAGACTTAGACAGCAGTCTAGTGAGTCATGATGCTAACTAAAAACAAACCATTTTCGATGCTACGATAAAGATCTTTTGGATTTTCTTAGAACTTATTGTACGACTCTCGTATTCTTGCTTCTACAACTGAAAAAAGGACAACCATAGAAATTAAAATTAGGAAACAATTCTACAGCAGGTAGTCAGAGCTGATGGGTTGATGGACATATTGAAGCAGGTCTGGTAACATTTTAAGAAAATAAAGTCAATTAAAGATAACTTGTTTTGTAGATTGCTGAAAATCCTCCATATTATTCCTCTATTTCAACACGCAGAAATAGAGGCATAATATGAAGGATTATTCTTAAGGATACCGTGAAAAATGATATTGTAAAAAAATAATATAAATTGAGAATTGTTAACTACTTCATAAATAATACAACTTCTATTTCAAGTTTATACAATTATTTATCAATTTAATGTTTTCGGATAAAATTTATTTAAAATCCAAGAAATAAACTAGTATTCAGAATGCTTTAACAAAGATTAAATATTTTTATATTTTCTAAATTCAAAGATATATTTCAAAGCAATCATACTTATGCGCAGTTCGATTTTTCATATAGGCCGCAGTACCCAATAGTCTTAGAATCGACCTCATTGAAAAAAATGAAAAAAGGTAGATAATTATAGTTGAAATTCCGACAATTAGAGGCCATGGTCGCAGACGGTAGTTTTCGACGAGTCATGGGTTTCAGCCTTGATGCCATTAAAGACCCGCAGTGTAGCCGGGGCTGATGCATGTTAATTCTATAGAGGTTCAAAGTCTGAAAAAAATAATTATGCTCATGGATCAGCATGGACAATATTTATGTGTTTACAAACAGGCATTACAAGAAAAATATGGCAATGGATTTACAATTTTTCAACATCTGGAACACTTCTAATTTTAGATGTGTTTCACATGTTGGTTCCAGATGTTTAGAAGTGTTCCAGACAGGGAAACTTTAATCTGAAAAATTCTGAAAGGTTGATCTCAAAGCAGTGTGTACTGTCTCCTAATTTTTTTACAACTTATATCAATGATTTTATTTATAGAAACATTAAAACCAGGAGTTCAAATGCTTAATTTTATGTTAATGACATCTTCATTTTCCTATTTCTTAAAATAATTTGCAAAAAACTGCACAGTACCTTGAAAAGTTCCTTAAAGTTTGAGGTACTGTAAGCTCACAAGCCTTAATAAATCTATGGTTACGAATCTATCAATTAAAATAATTCTTCCCTTTTCAAATGTAACATTTACTGGTAACCTTATTTAATAGATATCATGCATGAAATATCTTGGAGTTTATTTTTCTAAACAAAATCAAAATGTTTTTACCATGCATCAAATATGACAAAAAGGCTTGGAGAAAAAATTAACGGTTTAAAGGTCTGACATACAAACATTATGGTCAAATTGATGCTCACACAAGAAACAAGTCATGAACCACTGACAATAGATCTATTTTGTATTACGGTGAAATGACAAGGATAAAAACTTAACAGACACTCCCCTCTTGTAACTTCTACACCACAGCAACATGAGGATCGTGAATACCCACAGTACAAAAACGTGCACCAATCAGTCCCACTACAAGACGGACTTTAGAAAAATGAAACTCGAATTCGCTACAGTTACTCTACCAATCAGGTTACCATGGCACCACATTATGAAATGAGCCAAATAATTGATTACATTAATCAACAATAACATGTACAATACTTTTTATTATACTTAATATATAATAAACAAATTATAAGTTTATAAGTAGAAGTTTTTTAATTATACACATGCCAAATTCTTTAAATTACTCTGGGACGACTCTTTGCACAATAATTTTAAAATTGACTGGCCAAAAAATTCTAAGACAAAATCAGAAAATAAATTTATCCTAACATAACCAACTAATAGAAATGTTTCTCCAAAAGCCCTGGGATATTCGATTCATAAGTCATCAGAAGATGGATGGAAGGAAGATGAAAGCAATAACTCCAATATATTCAACAATTTCAATGTTACGAGTTTATAACTTATATCATAGTATCACTTACACAATTTATACATTTCACAGATATTATTACTATTAGCCTTATTTTCACATTTGATGCATATACCTTAACATGTCGAGCTTCTATAGTAAAAAAAATTGCATTAACCTTCTACTAATGGATTATTCATTGAAATTATTTATCACACCCTTTTCAAGATTTTAAAATAATAGCTTTGTGGATTACTCTGAGAAAAAAAAAACAATATCTAACATTCAATGCATGTATTTTCAAATACTTTATTTTTGCATATAGAGTGAGGCACAATTCTTTTTTTGCAGTAAAAACATTGACTGTGAGCACAGCTTTAGATGATTTGACAGAGCCTAACAGACTTTTTCTAATTATGTCAGTTTTTTTTTTAATAGAAAACACTTTAGATAATTGAGAGACATCAAAGATATAACAAATTAGGCCAAATGCTGAAGAGAGGAAATTTTGAGCTCCTAAAACCTCAGCAAGATGATCATCACTTCAGAATACATAAAATTTATCCGCTAGATAACACAATATTCAGCCTCTTGAGAAAACTATATACCTCATCTTTACAGTATTAAAAATGAACTTCAAATTGACCCATTTGATGCAATATCACTTTTAAAGAACTTCAAATAAAGCAATAACTTATAAACAAGTGCAATGTTGCTTTAACACATCAATCAATAACTCCCGAGACTAACCCAGAGATGGCACTCGTAGTAAACCAGTAACCAGGCCTTTCTAGAATACTAACCTTTGCTTGAAACGTGTCAAAATTTTAAGTCGATCGGACCAGAAACAGCTGAGTTATCGAGGTTGGAGTAAAGTCGTTTTGTAGTTTGTTTAAAAAATGGAAAAAACCGAGTTTCGTGTTCTGATAAAACATTGTTTTTTAATGGGTAAAAACACCGTGCAAGCAAAACAATGGATTGAAAAATGTTACCCGGACTCTTGTCCATCAAAAGCAACGATTTGTCGGTGGTTTGCCAAGTTTAAACGTGGTCGTACCGACACAAATGACGCGGAACGCTCGGGTAGACCTGTGGAAGCCGTTACACCGGAAAATGTGAATGAAGTGACAAAAATTATAATGAAAGATCGTAAAGTGAAGCTCCGTGAGATTGCTGAGATGACACAGATATCATATGGAAGTGTATTTACTGAAAAAGGTTTTTTGAAGTGAAGTGAAAAAGGTTTTTTCCAAGTGGGTGCCGCGATTGCTTTCGATGGAACAAAAACAGCAACGAGTCGATGATTCAGAAAGCTGTTTATCGCTATTTACTCGCAACAAAAAAGATTTCTTGCGAAAAAAAAAAGATTTGGAAAAGCGTTGGAACGATTGTATCACCCTAAAAGGTGATTAACAAAAGGTGTTATGTTGATGAATAAAAAAAAAATTTGCAAAAAAAATGTTTTCAATGTTAGTCTCGGGAGTTATTGATTGATGTGTTATATATATAGAAAATTAACAAGAATATAACCTATTGAGATTATAACGATTTTTTCAAAGACTGACGCAAAAATATAACTATGTTATTACATTTAATCAACTTCTTCCATGTATTATTTTTTGATCCAGAGAGATGATTCTTTGAAAAATTTACGAATCGTTTTGAAAAATACTTGTCGACTTACCTTCAATGTATAAGTTTTCTTTCGCATATTATATATATATATTTTATGCTATTAAAAGATCGCTTTCTGTTTCGCAGAGAAGATAATTCTTTATCTCTACATTGAAATGATATGAACGGTATTTTCCAGTCTTTTTTCTTCTTTTTTTCGTTTTCTTATCAATGGACGAATGGCACAATAACTTTTGATAAAAGGATTATTTTTTAATTTTTCTGAAATAAAGTGCTGAATGTGTGTTTTCAAACTTGTTCAGAATGCGAACTATCATTCACTGAATGTTGTGGACGCTTTTGAGCTCTGAAATATATAACTTATATATATCAAGCTTTAATTTGAACTTAAAATAAAAATGAAAGGCTGATTCATTATTGAAGTTTTAATGATATTAAGACTTAATGAAGTCTTTCTGATTTATTATTAAAATTTTTTAAATTGAAATATTTGGAAGCTTAAGAATAGAGAAATAACGCATCGAATAATCATGAGTGCACGCTGGAGCTTTATGGATTACTTTCCATTTTCCTACATTCGTCGTTGGCTTGGACGTCCCCAAACTACTTTTTCTTTCAATGACAAATCTCTCGAGCAACTTGTCACGGAAATCAGGAACCTTGATGAAGTAAGTGCAAAATATTTTTACCTCCAAATTGTGAATGAAATGGTATCAGCCGTATTCTATGATAATGAAGCCGATATGAATAGGTTAAACAAACTTTTAAACTCTGTTTACAGAATAAAAAGTCGGGAAGAACTTAGTGATTGTTATCAAAGTGTTAGCATTACGGGTGAAAGTGTTAATTTTGTTACTTTAGCTTGCAAATGTAAAGCGATTAAGGTCTTAGAATACCTGTTTTCGGAAGAAAATAAAACTCTGTTTAGGTTGCCAGCAACAACAGAGGAAAATTCAATTTTCCCCAGTTATAAAGATGAGGAAGGCCACAATGCCATTTATTACGCCATTCGTTCTAATGACACTGATCTTCTCCAACTTCTCATCGAAAAGTGGCCAGAGGATTACTTTGAGTATCACCTCGAAGAGTTAGACATTTTGATTTCTGAAGGATATAGGGAATTAAAATTGAGAAACGTTCATGTAACGAAGGATATGGAAATTTTCGTACAAAGTAAACTATTAGATCTTCGCTTTTTTCACATGGGTCCAAGTAACGAAAGTGGAAATTCAACTAGTTTTATAATACAACGGATCGATCTGGTTCTCGAAAATATAAAAAATATCAAGACCGAGTTCTGGACCATAGAACCAGATGAAAAATTTGTTCTAATAGCCACATTTATTGCGAAAAATATCCATATTCTTAAATCACAATTAAAATCAACTTACAATACAATACCGTGGGAGGAAATCGAGTTCTCTTTGATTATATACATCCATTACTGTTTGAATGAAAACGAAATGAGCTTTGTTTACAGAGCTATTCTCGACAAAGTAAAAATATTAACTCATCTAGAAAACTTTTCAGACTGTTTGAATTCCGCTAAAGAAAATATCGCAAAAACTAACATTGATAAGCTTGCGGTACCTTTAAAGGGTAAACGTGATAAAGTGATTGAAGAAATCACTGCTAAAACGCCGTTTGAAAAACTTTATAATGATTACACTATAATAAGAGATTTCTACTCTTTGACAAAAATAAAGAGTTATATAGATATAGCATTGTCTTGCAATGCTACTGAAAAGGAAGGGCGGTTGATTATTACAAGGGCTCTTCAAGTTCTTGGGGAACATATAAAAAACACATTATACTCTCCAAAATTTTCTGTTGTATCAGCTGAAATTTTGCTTGAGACTTTGCAGAGCAACACTAAAGAGATCGTTATGAATTTACGAGATTCTTTGTGTCATGCTGATTCTCTTTCTGTTAGATCTGAAATCGAAAATTGTGAAGATTCATTTTTTGGTGATTTGCTATCAGATCTTACTGCGATCAAAACCGAAATTATAAACATCATTCACAGGATTAAAATAGTAGCGATAAGAGAGTTACTCAGCACAATTGTTGAATGTAAGGATATCAATTCAATTAAAACAATTCTGCCTACAAACCATTTGGCATTTCAGTCTCTAGAAAATGAACTGAAGGAGACACTTTCCGAAACTCCACTTCAGTTAGAAACTGATCTTTTGGAAGATTTAGTTTCAGACTTCAAAAAATTACTAAGTTATATGACAAATTATGAAAAAACACTTTTAGAGGACTTAAATAAGGCTGTCCAAGTAGAAAAAATTAAATTTGAAGTTGTCAAAAGTCGCTGTGCGCATGACATTTTTATATTGGTAAATGTCCTTCGTATGGTAAAGCGAGAATTATTTTATTTTAACTCTCGAACCACGATGAATTGGATTACAGATTACATTGCTGAAAATTTTAAGGCAGACACATCGAATTCGAATTTGAAAAAGATTGAAACCCTTTTATTAAAAATTTTGTTCAACTTAAAACCCAAGATAAGAAGTCTAAATAATGAATTGGTAAATAATTTTCTAAAGTTCCTTATCTTATTTCCCGATAGTAAGAAAAGAATCAAATGGTTAGAAGAGTTCAGAAACATTCTTACTAAAAAGAAGGTTCCACGTCGCAGATTCACAAGCAAATGCCAAAAATTTGACGAAAAAACGAAAGAATTATTATTCAATAAACGCTCTCTACTGCAAAAGATTTTGAATGAAAATAATTTAAACTATAATGTAGTAGAAAACTTATTTTCGTGTGAAAAAGAATCGAAGCAGCAAATTCTAGTTGAACTGTTAGTGTTTGATATAATGGCCATTTTAGGTGACTCAACTGATTTTTTGACACACAACCCTTTTTTCTTAGATACTGATTCCTGTGTGCTGATCGGTAAGAACTTACGCAATCATTTAGCTCATGGAAACGTGTTGAATCATATCCTCATCGGGGAAGATTCTACAATCGTTCTGCTAAATGCAAGAAAAATAATAACGGAAGATTTGCTGAGAAATGAGAGAAAAATTGGCACACAGGTTAAAATGGATTTTGTTAAGTTAAAAACTTCTCATGCGAAAGATTTGTCAAATGTATTGAATCAACAGGAAATGTTTACATCTTTTTCAGAAGGGAATGTATTGAAAATGAAAGATTGTATCGAAAAAGGAGCGGATACTCTCGGAAAAGATCGTAACTTGTGGACTATATTACACTTCGCAGCTAAAGGAATAGATATCGAAGTTTTTAAATTATCATCAATGTTTAATGATGATGTCGATGCCAGAGATATCAAAGGCCAAACTGCCTTGCATGTAGCTACCAGTTTTAAAAGGAGAAACATAGTTGAATACTTAATTACGGAAGTGAAGATGTTTGTTGATGATAAAGATACAACTGGCAAAACGCCTTTGCATATTGCGTCCGAGAATGGTTGGACAGAAGGAGTTAAAATTTTACTGAAACACAAAGCAAGCACCACCTTGAAAGATTTTTTTGGTTTTGCTGCTCTGCATCACGCTATCGCAAAAAACAATGTTGACGCAGCTCTCATCCTATTAGAAATGGAATCGAATGTAGATGGAAATAAAGCTTTTGGTTCCTTGACAGCATTGCATTTGGCTGCTAGGATAGGAAATATCTGCTTGTTGAAAACATTGTTAGAAAGAAATGCGGACGTGAATTGTAAATTTTATGATCATTTTACATCTTTGCACTTTGCAGTGGAGGCGGGTAATCTAGAAATTGTAAAGTATTTAATCGAAAAAGGAGCAGATGTCAATGCAATAGACAGGAGTGGAACTACATCGTTGCATTACGCTGTAAGAAATTGCGATGATGTAATTCAGAACATTCAGCACGAACCTGTAGGAAATATGGTCACAGATGAACACAATTTTATTTCACCACAGACTGTTGCGCGCAATAGGTATTTGGATTTAGTGGAATTTTTACTTAAAAACGAATCAGATGTAAACAAGAAAAATAATGCTGGTAGAACTCCTCTCCATTTAGCTGTTGTGACTGGTTGCCAAGAACTTGTGATACTGCTATTGAGATATAACGCCTTAGTTAACGCTGAGGATGATAAAAAGGTCTCTGCTTTGCACCTTAGTGCTGCATTTGGCCACGAGCACATTTTAACGACAATTATTGAAGCTGGAGGAGATATTCATGCAAAGGATATTAAAGGATATACACCATTGCACCGAGCCGCTTTAAGCGGACACTTACCTATTGTGAGGTTTTTGATTGCTAAAGGAGCTGATATCAATGCCACAAGTGTAGATGGCATTACTGCTTTACATATGAGTACTGATAAAAAACACAGCGAAATTGTTAAGTTATTTTTGAGAAGCAAAGCAAATATTTACGCAATCGATTCTTTTGGCAACACACCTTTTTATTTATCAACCGCAAACGGAACGAGTGAGCTATATTTAACTGAAGAAATAGATATTAATTTCAGAAATGATGATGGATACACACCGTTGCATGAAGCTGCATTATGTGGTGATGAAAATTTGGTAAAATATTGCATAAATAGATGTTGTAACGTTAATGTCCAGTGTTCACCGGGTTTTACGGCTTTACATTTTGCAGCAGAAGGTGGACGTTTAAAAATAGTTGAGTTACTGCTTAGAAATGGATCTAATATTAATGCTAAAGAAAAGAATGGTCACACAGCTTTAGATTTGGCAGTTGTAAACAATTGCGAAAGTATTGTAAATGTTTTGCTAAATAAAGGAGCAGAATGGCATTTGGGTTTGGCGCATATTGCAGTTGAAAAAGGTCACATGAGTATTTTGGAAAGATTATCTCAAATCAGTGATTTTGATATCAACTACCGATCTGATAATATATCATTACTTGACAGAGCAATAATCATTGGTCACATAAATATTGTTAAATACTTGTTAGAAAAAGGAATTGAAATCAATTCAGAGGTGAATGGTATAACAGCGCTTCATGTTGCATCTGGGTGTGACAATTGTGAAGCAGCTAAACTCTTGCTTTCAAAAGGAGCAAATCCGAATCTTAAATCAATTGACTTTTCGCCCCTCCACATAGCTTCTACTTTAGGTCATACTCAGTTAGTAGGTATTTTACTAAAAGGAGGAGCAGATGTCCTAATCAGAGATCGAAATAAGAAATTAGCAATAGAAGAAGCGGTTAAATATAATAATTTGCGAGTCACTGAATTGTTATTAAAAGTGAAAGAAGTCGATATTAATTTTAGAACCGAAGATGATTATACTTTGCTACACATAGCAGTAAAAACTGGTTCGTTAAAAATGGTTAAATGTTTGATTAGAAACGGAGCTCAAATTACATACGCATTTGGCTTGAAACCTGTGCATGCTGCAGTCGTTGCTAACCATAAAGACATTGTAGAGTATTTCCTAGATCACACATTCTGCATCAATGAACCAGGAAAAGATGGTGCTTCTCTGTTACACTTAGCGATTTCTTTCAATCGGCCCGCTATTTTCGAACTGTTGATCAAAAGAGGGGCTAATGTTAATGTTTTTGACGTAAATGGTTCCTCGCCTATTTATTTGGCAGCTTTAGAGGGCCATGTAGACTTTTTTAATGTTCTGTTGCGCAAGGGGGCCTTTTATGACACAAGCAAAAAAATTGATTCATTGAATTCATTGACGCTTCTGAAAATAACGAAAGACAATAATATTGCTACTTCACTCACTTTTGTTAAAAACTTGTTCACAAAGGTAAAAAGAAATGATATTCCGGGGATCAAAAACATTTTGAAAGACGGAACTAGTAATCCAGAAAATATTTGCCTCGATGCTATAAGCACTAAAAAAACGTCGGTTCTCCATTATGCTGCTTGGAAGGGTTATGAAGGTGTAATTGACTTGTTACTGAAACACAAGGCGAATCCTAATATTCGGGGTAAGAATGGTTCTATTCCATTACATTACGCGGCAAAGTTCTCTCATATTGGAATAGTCAAAATGTTGTTGACTAATGGGGCAGTGTACGACGATTTTACGGACAGCAATAGAAATCCTCGTTATTATGCTGTGGATCAAGGCATTATCTGCTTGCTAGACATATTACATGATTCCTTCAAAAAGATTGAAGAAGGTGATTCTTCTGTGGTAGATGATCTAAAAAAAGTAAGCGACATTTGCACAGCAAAAGCTATCATGAGGGCTAAGAACAAGGCAGGCAGAACTTTAATTACTGCTTCCATTACCGCTAATCATCCAAAAGTCGAGTGTTTGAAAGCGCTATTCCAAGATGATGTATTAAATAACCTTCAATTGGCGACAATGAACAACGAGGAAGTTCTTTCTGCGTACGAGAAAGTGTTAGAGAGAAGAATTGAAATATTTTCTGTAGTTGATCCAGGGGTTCTAGATATCCAACAGAAAATAGCTGTGCTACTCTGCAAGAAAAGAAACTTCGAAGAATCTTTAAATTTATTGCTACAGGCTCGCCGAAACATAGAAAACTTAACAGAAATACACGATGTTTATAATATTAGAGAGTTAGAATGCAAAATAAGGGCGATACAGGATATCGTAGAAAAAAAATTAACGCTGAATGATTTGGATGAAATATTCATTCAACAAAAAGAAATGCTCGGACCGAATGATATAAATGTGCTAAAAACTCAACTTCGAATGGCAGTAGCTTTTGAAATGGAAAATAAATTCGTCAAAGCCTTGAAATTATACAACGAAATTATTAAGAACAATTCTAATAGTAGCGATGTGGAAATCTGCCTTGTAGCATTGCAGTCCTTGACAAACATAGCAAAAATATTGCACAAGCAAGGTAAATTTAGAGAAGCTGTAAAAATTATGAATGGTATTCTTGAAAAGTTTGAAGAAATATTTAGTCCACATCATCCCATCATTTTGATAGCATTATGGGATTTATTTTTCATCTTCTATGAGCAAAGAGAATATGAGAAATCACTAAAAATTTTGCAACAAATTCTAGATTCTCAAAAAGCATCTTTAGGAAATAATCATATTGATACTTTGAGAACTCAGCTCCAGATAGCAGATGTCCATGTAGCGCTAGGGCTGCACGATGAAGCACTCAGAATTTACAAAGAAAATCTCGGGAAAGTGACACCTATTTTAGGAGAAGATAATCCTAAGATACGGGAGAGCATACATAACATACATTTAATTAATATTTTGTTTGAATCTCTAGCTTCGAACAATCCTGAATCCATCTCATTCTTAGATATAATAAAATCAAAGCAATAAATAGGAAATGTATATTTAAGCACTTTTTTGTCAAAATGAATTTTTTTTATCTGTAGCACCAACTGTAGAAAAAGAGATATAATTATAAATTATTTTATATTATTTTGAGTGAAAGAAAGAAAAGAACATTATATTGTAATTTTATAAAATGATACGCCGAAATTTCTTTGCTTCACATATAGCTCTCATGTTTCATCCCAGTGCAACGTTGATAAATAATCACAATTCCTGCGTCATGGTTTCAAAGAAATTTAAGACTTTGTATACAGCTCAGATTTTTCGTAGTATTTCTATGTTATTTATATTGGATTGTAAAAAATCATGCTAACAGAAAAATCTTAAACAATACTGTAAGTTGCTTTTTGTTTATGGCAATAATATTGTTTTTTTTAAATCTAAATTTACTTAATTCCGACAACAAAACGATAAAATAAATGAACACCGCGTAAATTTATATGAAGCAAAAAAAAAAAATGTGTTTAAAAAAAAGAATATAAGTATTTTTCAAAAATGTAATTTTTGCAAGATTAAAAAAATTTTTTTTTTAGTTATTTTAATTGTATTTTTCTTACAATACCTGTAAATTATAATTAATTGTTTTAGGCTGTTATTAATGGCATAACTGAATATAATTGATCAATTGACATTGTTTTGTATATTATTAATCGACGTTTTCTGACACAAAATATACATACAAAAGTTTATTATCTTTTACTAAAAAATCATTTGTATCAAAACAAACTTGTCAACAAAGTATATAATTATGGTAAATATGCTTAAACACATAATAAGATAAATCTATGTTTTCCAGCTGTTGTATTTTGTCTATAAAAATGAATAAAGACCATTCTATTTTAGATTTGGTTTAAAACAAATTAAATGATTAAAGAAAGGGTAATATATTTAATAATTGATATAGCAAAATGTGATGTACCAACGAATACGAAAATGAGTTTTATCAAATAAGAATGACCGAAAGCTGTTGTGTATAGAACTGTTTTATCTGAGATGTAACGAACGAATTATTCTGTTATAAGCATGCTATCCTTGTGACTGTGAATTATTCCTATTCCCCTCTTGTGCCATAGCTAAACTCAAAGTACTAACACTATAAGTCAATAAAGCTTCCAAGAAGATGTTTCACAGATTTCAACACTATGTTTATTGACAAATTGCTAGTATAAACAACAAATATAATCGGCTCTCCCCAAATAGCTCCCTAAATATATTAACTTGATCTACCAATATCAAACTAATACAGTCTTACTAACACTGCAAAGTTGAAGTTGTCTTGACTTCTAACTTTCACTATGCAGCCGATAACTCGTAACCATTCCCCGTCTTTGACTCTGGAATAATTGCCAAACGCTAGAACCACTCGACCTCTTTCGTGTGTCTCAAGCTTAATTTATATAATTCCTATCTCCCTCGTTTCACTTTATTTCTACCTGATTGTAATTTAAATATTCACGTTTCATTTTTAGTAGGGCAAAGGCTGTTTAGAAAAAACAATCAATCTTAATCAAAAGACCCCACTTGCTAACTTCCGGTTCTTATCTTAGAATTTCAACTAGAATTCACTTCAATCCCAAAGCTAAATAAGATGTTTCAACTCAAATTGTAAATATATATCAGCAAGTCGTTATCCTCTACCTCCCTTTATTTTCGTTCAATTCTATTTCATTTATATATCATTATCTCTAATTCACTTCACTTCAATCTGTATCTAATGTACCTAATCACGTTTCATTTTGGTTGGGAAGAAATTGTAATTTTATGCAATTCAAATTACCATGAAGTATCCGAAGTTAGTGAAGAGAGAATCGCGAATAGCCCAAATGTTACAACATTCGAAGTTATTTAAAAATAAATTGTAGAATAGATTACATAATTTCTCGAATATCTGAGTAATTATGGTAGCGAATTCAAGACTGGAGTTGTTTGTGTCGAATTGTGGGTTCGATTCCTAATTCCACTAAAGACCCATCGTGATGGGACTGATGCTCTTTAAATCTGTGGGGGGCTGTCGAAGTACTGGCGTCGGTGTGGTGTGGAAGGTAAGAAAACAGTTGTATTAGCTCAAGTGTTGTCTCTTCACTTAACCACGTCTCAAAATTATGAGGTTAGTTGCCAAAAACCCTATGTTACTTCTAAATGCGATGTTAACAAGCAATCAATCAAACATTATTACCGTTTCAATTGAGGTGTTAAAGAATATTTGTTCAAATTTTCAAGAAATTTCGTTGAGTGATTTACATTTCGACAAGCAACAAACCCACATTAGTTTCTAAAAATATAAAATTTAAGTATGAAAGCGTGAGGTTAAATAACAATATATAAACCCTTGATACCAAATGTATTAAGATGTGAAATTTGAATTCGAATATATTATTATTTGGTTGAATGTATATTATTCTACAATGTTACTACCTCCATTCATAATTCAAGTTGTTATATTTTTAGCGGCCCTGTTGAGGGTTTTCATTAGCTGGAAGCAAATCCCTTTACTTCTAAAGATTACTTCTAAAGTTTTTTTTTTTCTTTTAATTCTTTTCATTTAAATCCTTTTTGGTCCTCGTTAGAGTTGTCTGACACTGATTTATTTTAATTAGACCAAACTTGGTGAAAAATTTACTTATAAAACATGCTGTATTCATTTCAAAAGTATTTTTCACTAATGTAAAATAAAACTGAAAACATTCCACATCTTTGTTTCTGTTATCGAATTGGAATAAATGTATGATATAAGTTTATTTTCTTTCTATCATGAATGCAAATTTTCAAATGTAACACCTATTTTTCAAATCTCTAAATCATTTTTAAGAAACTTCAAAAATATTTCTTAATATGAAATCTTAAAAACCCTTAGCCTGAGCCACCTTGAAGGATCATTGCTAAGGTCAGCGTTTGCAGGTCTCTAAAAGGCCTTAATACTTTAAGAACCGAATAAGGTTATATCTCAAACTAGGAAAACTAAACATTATAGATATAATAAAAATCTTAGATACTATATAAGATAAAAAATTTATTGCGTTGAATTGAAGATAAATAATTATTAACGTTGTACTTAGAAGCATGACGATGACTATTGATGATGGAACTCGCAATTTTGAATCTAGACAAGTGACGAGGACGACACCTGAGCTGGCACCTCCCTCTCCAAACTCTCACTTCCCGCCAATGGGGAAGACTTGGATAATCAACAGATTAAACGTGAATCATTTCCGCTACATGGCAGGTCTTTAATGGCATCAGGACTCAAGACTCACTTCTCAACGGAAACAAATCATGACCATTTGGCTAGGCTACCGTGAGGGTCATAAGATTTACAAAGTAACATGAATACTAAGTAAACTAATAAACGAATCTGGATTTTAATACCTCATAAATAATACACAACAAATCATTTAATATTATACAATTATCATAAATTATATAACTAATGTGGCCGCGGTAGCCTAGTGGCCATGTCTGGGGACTCGCGGCCGGCAATTTTCGTCGAATCTTAGGTTCAAGCCTTGATGCCATTAAAGACCCGCCATGTAGCCGGGGCTGATGCAGGTTAAATCTGTCGTGGCTCAAAGTCCTCCCATTGGTGTGGTGTGGATGTAAGGAGAGGGAAATGCCACCTCAGGTGTCGTCCTCGTCACTTGACCGGGGACAAAATTACGAGATCCGTCGCAAACAGGCTTCGTGTTACTTCCAATGCGACGTCAATAAAACCAACAAAATCAAATATAATTGATCGCTTAACATTATCATTTAGCGTTATGAAATATCGGAAGATTTGCATTAAAGTTCTAATTAAAATTTTCATTTATAGTTTCATTTTAATTAAAATAGAAATTAGAAAATTTTTACAATCAATTTTTCTTCGCAATTTATTGTCTTTTTCGTTAATTTTTTCTTTTAAAATTATTTGAACATGTTTTGATTTACACAAAATTTAACTCCAAGCTACGATTACTAACGATGTAACATTACTATTTACAATTGCTGGTATTTTTTTTTCTTACTGATTATTTAATCAGCATCCCATTAGATACGGATTTATATCTCTGAATTATATTTAATTTTTGGACACCAGTGTACATTCTACACGAGTCTCGTTTCGCTATTTATGCCACTTTATGGTACGTTTGGCCGTGACGCATGACTAACAACTGTGTCGCGATGCCATAGCCTTGCAATTTGTTCATATTTCCGCTATGTAAGTATTTTAATAACTAAAGAGATGGACGAAAGATTATGTTCTGAGATAAGACAATAAGATTTATACAAATGTTTTGATGATAATTCCTAGTTTTAGGCAGCAGAAACGGAACAAAAATTTAATTTTTCCCAAAACAGTGGGGGGGGGGCGTTTGTACTCCCCCATAGACGATACTGGGTTGTGGTATCCAAGTGAGGTTGCAGCCAGTGCCGTATCCAGAAGAAATTGAAGAGAGGGATGTAATTTTTTTTTTCTTTAACTAGTTCCATAAGACCCAACTATGTTTATTATTCATGCTTACTCAGTCTTTAATCTAAAAATAAACTAAACGTTAACTCAAGAATCAAATTCAAATTGAGAAATAAAATATTTCATTACCATAGACAGCCTGTTCACAACAAACAACTTTAAAGTAGCATAAAATACTTTTACATTTGAATGGGATTTTCTGTTCAGGTATGTTATTTTGTCTGTGCATAAAATTATAACAGGGAGATCATGTGCACACACCCCTTGGTTTCGCTACTGAATATAGCTGTATGTCTTTGTTCCTTCCACAGCATTCCAGACTTACATTTCAACAGGATGAATCCGTTGCACATATAATTGATAGACTTCATTCTTTTCGAACATTTCTCTGATCAGCTAGATCACAATCTAATAGAGTAAGGTTGGGGTCTGATGGTGACAGGTTCCCCCCCGCCCCTGAATCTCACCAGTATAATTCAAGGGAATTCGACAGGAAATATTGTCAAAATGAATGAGTGGAAGTTGAAGTGTTTATGGCTTAGAGCGAAATCTGATTATGCTGTTCCAAACAGTATGTATCTGGGAATCAGATATTAGAAAAAACGCGATAAAAAGAACAGATTGGTTGACAAGAAGAAAGGTAAAAAATTCGATATAAAAACCAACGTTTTTATATGGTGGCAAAGTTTATTAGAGAAAATTATTGAAATATTAGTTAAAACTGTTAGTTATTTTTAACTTTAAAATTTACTTAAAAAGAGATATTTGTGAGAGTATTAAAAAATTCATAATACTCATAAAATCAAAACATGTATTTGAAATTTTGTAAGTCATTCTATTAAAAAAAGAATGGGAACCAGAATTCAGAAAAAATTGTGATAAGTCATGGCTCCAAATATTGGAAACTTTCTTTCTTGCGAATGATTACTGACTAAAAGTCAGCAACCCTTACTATCTCGGAGATAGTATCTCCCCTTTGTGAGTACAAAAGGTTTACGATACCGCATGCGGTGTGGGGAGTGCCCGGTGCTCCCAGTGGGGCAAAGAAATTTTTTCCTCAATCCTAAAAGCGCCGAGAGGAAAGAATATTTTGACTTATTAAAATTATTGAAATATTAGTTAAAACTTGTCGCAAACGTCTAAATATTGCATTGTTAGGCGAGTACGAACGATTCCCAAAATTTCAAAGCTCTAGCTTGATGGGAAGTTGGTTAAATTAACGATCGAAAATTTGATGACACACACACTCACACCAAGTGAAATTCAGAAAAACGTTGTAAAAAGTAGAGGAGAACACTAGGTCACTGGTTTTTATCAAAGTCTGTAAGTACAGGAAAGAAGAAAGATCATTATAGTACCTCAGAATCATGATACCTGTACTAACCTAAAAAAAGCAAGTCTCTGAGGAGAATTTAATTTGAAAGGAATCCATCGATTTTATGAATCAATGTCAAGCTGGATAACAACCCATGCAAGAGCTAGGGATAGGTTAACACCTTAATGATTGATTCAATATACGTAGCTTTCTCTTGAATATATATGTATATTCGAATTCCTTTGCAAAATTGTAATTGTTTATTTTCTAGGTATCATGTCTACCGATTTTCTTCCCATTCGGATTACTTTTTTTCATGCAACATTTTTGTTTTAGGGCGTAAGCAAATTGAAATTTCAATCTATTTTTGATATAATTAGATAAACAGCAAAAATAGATACAGTTAACCAAGCCTTAAAAACATCTACTTACAGAGGTTGTAGTGCAATTTATTAAAAAATGTTTTCCTTTTACTATCACCTTAAGAGGCAAATTGTTATACTATTTAATGAAATTGTATGTATGTATATATATATTTATAAATACAGAAGGGAAATTCAGAATTTCCTATGTATTTGAAAGATATCTTTCGTTCGACCCCTCTCATTTTCGTATTAGTTAATTACACTCAAATTTGTTTCATAAAAATAGTTCATCAGAAATTTAATACAATACATAATTTGAAAGTTTTTCCAATTGTTTTTAAAAATAATGTATTTTAATTATCTTCCATAATTTTAGAGAAAAAGAACAAAAAAACATTTTAAAAAATGCTTTATTTATAATGTAAATCACAAAGAAATATAATCTCATACTTATTTATTACATGTCAATTAACTATTAATAAGTGATCATTTATCGTTGTAAAAATATTCATAATGGAATAATTATTATTGTTCATAACTACATATTTTTTTAAAAAATAGACAGAAAAAGGATGAGACAAAAAAAAAAAAAAAAAAAAAAACACTAATATGAAAAAAAAATTAAGACTTTGAACAAATAAAAGAATAAAAATGATAATTCACTTGGATCATAACTTTTTATTTCACAAAGCAGTTAAACTTTTTATACTGTACAAAATAGGATGAAAGTGTGAAAATATGAAACAACACGTGCACAAACCTGCTTCTAGTTTAGTAAATTGGATAAATATTTTATAAGTTGAAATCAACTAAGAAACATTTTTTTTTCACAATTTGCATGTCACAACAGGTAGTATATACTTTTAATTACACTATTTACAAAGGTTACAAAAAGATAACTAATACAATGTCACACACAACCATGGATTAGAATACAAATAAAAACAAGATCACAGGTAAAAGTTCACATTCTAAAATTAATGCTTTTTTGAGATGCATAAGTTTAAAAATCAAGTTTTACAAATAGTACTTTGAGTCCACAGGCAAAACATTTATTTGAGCAGCATTCATAAGAGCTTATGTTGTAATGCGTATTACAAAAATTACACATCTGCTTATATTATAAAGCATGCCTAATTCACAGCAAGGACAACCTAATACAGGATTGAATTCAATATCTACTTTTGTGCAGATTCAAATTTCTAAATACATTTAATAGTGAAATATTAACAAGTACTAAATTTACTTGTGCACCTCATTTAACTTTTTTAGTTGTAATAAAAATTAAAATAAAGAATTGAAAATTCTCTTGTTCATATGTATACAAAAATCACATAATAACATTAGTACATTACCTATTAAGCATCATATTCCAAATTTTAAGATGTATTAAAAAAACATACAATTTTTTATGCAAACTTAAAGCATGAAAGAAAAAATACAAAAAATCTTTTTTAGGTTAATAAAATCCTATAGATAAAATAGAGTTCTACTTTAGAAAATTCCAAATTGGCAGAATGCTTGGATCACAAAATTATTGCTTCCGAAAATCTTGGTTTTGCAATTTTTTTCATAGAAAAATCTATCCTTGTGTTACTGCAACTATATGAATACAAAGTACATATATGAATTCTCAGTAAAAATTGGCTAGATTTTATTTTTATTATGTTCAGACTGAAAATTTAACAAAAGTATTTCAAAATAGATTTTTTTTGAAGCTTTCAATTAAATTTATTAAGATTTAATTTACATATGTTTACTTTTACAATACAAATTCAAAAATCAATAAGAATATAATAATGTCATCTCAAAAATTATTTATGGATGCTACTTAAGTAATTAATGAAAGAACATTTATTTATTAAATAAACCATTTACAAAAAAATTTATAATACCAATGAGATGAAAATTTTCAATAGAGGCAGAAAAAATCAATTATCAAAGTTGGAAATACACACACTTTGGGAGTCACAAATTTAAACATTTAAAAACTAAGTATGGAAAAGAGAGCGTACCTATATTAATTCATCTAACAAATTAATGCAATATTAAAAAATTTAATAGCCATAAAGAGAAGCATTTAAGAGCTTTTCCATTTATACCACACACATATATAATACAATTATAAAATCTACATTGAAATAAATTGGAGAAAAGAAGACAAAAATATTTAGAGAATATACTGAAATGTTCAAATTTCCAATTAACATTTAAAAACTTGCAAGTTCTTAGAATAACAATAAAGACAAAAAAGTAAATACAATCAAAAGGACTAGTTAAAAAAATTTTAGATCACAAAAAGTTCTCTAAAAGACATGTAATACATTGAAGTTTTTAATAGACGACTTAATACTTTTTTTGTAACCTACTGTTTAGATTATATTGACTATTCTTGTATAATACACATAAGCACAAAATATCTATTAAATAACAAAAAGATATTCCAGAGAAAAATTCAGAAGGAATAAGAAAAATTATTATTTTACACAATACACCAAAAATATACACATAGGAAGAAAATATAAAGAAACAATTTACAAACACTTGTATAGTTTAAACTACAATCTAAAAATAAAAATGTTTTATAATTTCAGCATTATAATTTTAGGATAACATTTAGAAGACTAGCTTTCATGCAAACATATAATGAGCAGAAGACAATGTCATGGTATTTCACACATATTAAGTTTTTATTTAAATAATAATTTTCATATCATATAAATATTCATATGTTTAAAAGTATGATTACATCACTTATATATTTAGTAGTTATATTATCAATTATTTAATAATTTATATACATGTAAAGTATTGAAACAACCTTTTTCTTTAGAAGAATGTTGGAAATGTTATAAAGACAAGAATTCTCGCTTTTTTAATTTTAATAAAATTGTATGCAGATTTAAAATGTTTTTTTCATCATAAAAGCAAACTATTTTAAAGTATTTAACATTATTAAATATACATGTTGTGAAATTTAAACTTTTTATAACAAATGTTTGCATGAATTTACAGGAAATTAATGTCGCAAAATTCGACTTTCATGTTTATGGCACTACTTTTCATATTCACTTCAATAAATTTAGCAACTTTTTCTTACACATGTACAATTTCAATACATAAATCGGTTTCAAAAGTAAATTATAAAAATTTATCACAACATAATTATGCCTTTAAAAACGAAACTTAAATTTAAAAAAAGTTAAAATTAAAAACTATAAACACAAAATTTGTAAAGAGAATCAGATAATAAAAATGAGGAAAATCCTCCCAAAATAAAATACTTTTTTTTTTTATTTGCAATTTTTTTTCATTTGAGCACAATAACTTGAATAGAATTTTCAAAATACTGAGCATATGAAGATTAACATAAAACACAATCTGTAAAATATTACTCTTTGAAAGTATTTATCCATGCAAATTTTTTATGCAATCTACAAAAGAAACAAAAATGTATTTATATACTTTAAAATAAATTATATAAAATATTCTTCACAATTTTTGTGAAAATGAAATGAAATCAATGAATTCTAGATATCTTTATTACAATTACTCATATATAATTATCTTATACAGTAGATAATTTACAAATATAATTAAAAAATTTTAAAACACAATGCTTTTAACACAAATTTAAAGAAAAATATGCCGGAAGATTTAAAGTCTTGTCAAAAAATGACAGTAAAAATTAATTATAGAAATACATGATATTTGTTCATTAGATAGATATACTTTCTTATTTAGTAGTTTTAGATTTATTATTGCTTAACCAACAGCAAAAAAATATAACAAGTAATAAAGTTCAAACATTTTACACTTAAAAAAGTGTAATTTATATATATATATATATATATATATATTGTTAAATATATTGTTTACAATTACACAGAGATAATTAATTGTACATGTATATATAATTGTTTGTACATATATAAAATTCTGGAGATTTCTTGAATCTAAGACAATGTAATAGAAATTTTACTTCTTTCTATGAAATAAAACTTTAAAATAAATCTCGGAAATATAATACTAATAAACAAAATTTGCTTCAGCAATTATTTTTCAAATTGCTCACATACCAAAGAAAGATTAGAACAAATAAAAAAGAATATCTTAAAGCTTACAGCATTGAAATAAAAATATTTGTAGAATCTGAGTAAAGTAAAGCAAATAATCTATAACAAAGTTGATTATCACTGTCATGACAAAAATCACAATTGCTGGCATGCATTTTTTATGGCACCTGAAGACATTCAGCACTTTTACCACATACAATGGTTTTACTTAAATATTTAATCAACAAAATGTTCCAAATCATTTTGCATCACCTGCTTCAGGAATAACTTCACAACCTGAATCTTGAGTTTTTTCTTTTACTGCATCTCCCTGCATATCTTCTGATTTTTGAAGATCAGTACTTTCAACATTAGCATTTTGTTCCAAGTTTTGATCCTTATAAAATGATGCAAAGCATTATTACTCAAATCTTAAATATAACTTTTCAATTTAAAGGGGGAGGAAGTCCTAAATTGTAAAAATACAGATTTAGTTTTAATTAATTTAATTTTAAGCATCCAATGTATTTTTGTATAAAATTATAAATCACAATCCTATGAAAATTAGAACATATTTAAATCACAACTAATGAAGAGTCATTAATGATAATTGCCAGAAGTTTATCTAAAGGAAAATTATAGCTAATCAGAGTATTAGAAATTCAATAATGTTTCTAAAACTTAAAATCGATTGTTAAATTTCATGAAAACACTTTTTATAATTTGAAAAAGAAACAATTGAAAGTGAATTTTATTTCAAAATGCATTAAAATACAAATATACAGAATATATAAAAACATGTACAAACTAAATTATTAGGAGCACATAAGCTGCATTTAAAAAATAAACCATATATTTAAATCTTTTTTTTCTTCTTTTTTCACATATTAACTAAAACAAAATATCAGATATTTTGTTGGGAAATTTCAAATATTAAAGACAAAAAGTAAAATTATTATAATTTGAATTATACATCATAACTTTCACAATTTCTTGATTAAATTATCAGACAGAGTAGAATTTTTTGAAATAATTAATACAATTTTAAAAATTGCTACTTGAAATTTGTTTGATGTTTAAAATTTTATTTGAATAAAAGCCATATATTGAATACAAAGTTCAGCAATAACAATAAATAGAATTTTATAAATGTTTGTCCTTTTTCATCTACTAAACAAAGATAATTAATATAAAAAAGTTGTTTTAAAAATAATTTTTATGTTATTGTACCATAATAAAAGCTTACTTCATTGGTGTTTAATGTCCGTTCCTATAAAAATAAATTTTGTTGAATTTTTCTTCATTGATGTTAAATTTAATCAAGAGAGATATAAATAACTTGTCAACTTACTAAAAGAACAGTCAGAGCTATATTAGCAGCTTTTGAAAGGGCAGAGCATATCTAAGATGAAAAAAATATATATAGCCTAAATACAAAGTTATTCAAATGAAAAGATATGAAAGTCTCTGAACAAATACAATTTCTTAATTAAGGGAATGAAATACAATATAAATATTGCATTATACGTCACTATACAAGACACAATTTAGTGCAAAATTTAAATCATTCTTATTTCTTTAGGGGGAGAAAAATCTAGACAGGGATAAGAAACATGTACTTTTTATAGGCAATATAACACCTTTTTGCTACAAAATTTCTCTTTTTTTTAAAAAAAAATACAGATTTTATATAGGAGCATAAAATATTATCTTTATCACTTAAGTAATTTTATTTTTGACTTCTCCACAAAATAATATTATTAGTTACAGTAGAAACTTTAATAAATCCTCAATAACAAATTCTAATTCTACTTATATTTATGGTCAGCTTTGACTTCCAAGTTAAATGATGTAGACTTTATTACAAAAGTAATATGTATTAGATTTCTTGATGATACCATTATTTTTAATATTACTTAGAATTATAAAAGTTTGAAATTCTTTACCACAGTAGTCAAAATGAAAGATGAAATAAATAAAATAAATGTATGAAATAAATGCACTTTTCTAATACATCTATGAACAGGGCTTATTAAATTTGAGATAAATTATCTCCTTTTTAGATATGCATATATGAAAATGTGAGTTTTTGCAATATATATATATGTATGTATGCTAAATATTTAGTACTCAATTTTCAGGGGAAAAAAATATACGTATACAATTTTAATTTGGCAATGATTAAAAATAAAATAAAATTTCAAATTTTTTTTTATATTCATAGATATCTATTAGATGCTATATACATAGCCTATTTGATACAATACATATAGCTAGTTAGTTATCTTACTTCATCCGCAGATGGCTGAGCTTCAAACACATGACAATGAAATGATGGTTTAGTTTCAGAGTCAGTTTTAGTTCTTGTTATAAAGCCAAGCAATCTAATGAGGAAAATACGAGCCATTAATTTGTTTAAGTATATTCATATGAATCTAGGTCTTCCACAAATAAACAGTGGATGAAAAATACTTTGATTCAATACTGGAAAATTCAAATATATATATATATATAATAAAAACAGAAACACGAAAAAATATTATTGCTACAATTAATTATATATATATATGTAAGTATGTATATATGTATGTAAATTATTACATAAGATATGTATAATAAAATCACAAATAAAATAATTTAATATTCATCCTTAATTAGTAGAAAATGATTTCTGATTAACAATATTTAACAAAACAATCAAAACTTTAAAAGGTTTTCTTAGAGACCAAATGAATAAACATTCACTCGCATAATTTATTCACTTATGATGCTAAGCAAAAAAAGTATGACATTTCAATTTATTTACTGTGTACTCATACATATTTAATATTAAAAAAAATCAAAATAACAAGCTATAAGTTAAATGTTTAGAAATAAATACTGCAAAAGTAGATAAAATAAGGAATGAATAATAGATAGAAATTCAGCATCCTTTTAGGTAGTGTAATCCACATTTGTTTTAAAATTTGTGATTGAATATTAATTATCAGTTTATTCATTTTGTATGGAATTACAAAAATCAGAATACCTGTCATTCTCCTTATGTGTAGTCCAAAAAGAGACATCTTCTAAAGGATAGAGAGCTCGTATAGCTTGATGAGAAGGATCTAATATTCTAAGAGAGAGCAATTATTTATCATTTACTTCATAAAACAGAAATTCTTCAAATGAAATTTTTTTAATAAAGTAAACTATGTCTATAAACAACAAAAAAGAAACAAACTTTTAAAAAGTATATGCTTTTTTGTGTTTAAAAGTTACAATTTTTGTCATAATTATAATTTTTAAACACAAAAAAAGGCATAGAAAAGAAATCCATTTAATTTAATGAAAGGAGAAAAACATTTGTATGCACATTTTCAATAATATTCTTATTTAATGAGAAGTTATAGAAAAAATATTAAAAAATTAATCAGCAAATATAATACAAACAGGATTGTATGATATTAAATATCTCCAACCCTACTGTAAGAGACAGTTCTTTTTTATAACTTATTCTTACTATGGATTCTATAATATATAAAATTAAAGCAAATAAGTTATTTTAGTTTACACTATGATTATACATCAAAAGAGAATTAATAAAAAAAGAAAGATTGCCACTATTTAAAAATAGATTAAATTTCTTAAAAAAATACTTCGATATTCAACCAATTAATTTCATGTTAATTATGAGCAAAAAAAAGTTTTAATCTTACTTTAATGTTCTATGAGTAATAACCAGATGAGATTCATTTGTTTTGAAAATATTATGAATAGCTCTGGCAGCCATGATGTGGCGTATTGTTTGATAAACAAGATAATCTCCTAAAATAGAGTACAGAGAGTTTCAGGGCATAAGTAATTAAAACAAACTCTTATTGTTTACAACACTTACTATTTCTCTAAAAGCATCGCATACTTTAATTGTTTTTAAAAGTCATGATAGTATTTAACAAATAGCAATAATAGACAAACATTTTTCCTTTAATCTCTATATGCAATAGAACTGCATACATTATGTTTTAAAGAGGAAAAACAAGAAATTTATTAAAGGGGAAAGAGAGAGGGAGAGAGCGAGAGCAATATTTTTCATAGAATTGCTACATAAATTTTAAATAATAAAAGATAAGTGCAAATATACAATATAATAAGAAGTATATAAATAAAAGAAAGGCTTTTAAATTGTTAAGAAAAATTATATACAAAACATTTTCATCTTTAATTCTCTTTTTCCTTAAGCTCTGCAATTAAAACGAATACAAAAAGTAACAAAATGAAACATTTCATTTTAAAAAAGAAATTATTAATTGCAAAACTATTTCAGTAATTTTTCTTCATAAAATAAAGTATTAAATAATTAAAATAATAAATAAATTGAGAAATAATTTTTAAACATTGAATTAATTTAAGCATTCATAATAGTAATAAATATATAAGCAATAATATAAATATTTTTAAACTTAAAATTTTTTTTATTTCCACTTAATATGAAATCATACTTACTACAGATTTACAAATAAACTAAAAAAAAAAGAACATTGATAAACATACTGATAAAAATTTAATTTCAAATCAACAAAATAATTTTTATAGCTATAATTGAAATATAACAATACCTCTGTCTTTTTGGACTTGCATAGACCCTAAGAATCTTACAGCAAATACTTCCCAAAATGGAGTTGTGGTCAAAGTATCTTGTCCTGAATCATCAGAAAGAATTGATTTTTCATCAGGTGGAGTAGTTCTATTGTATGTTAAAACAAAAAAAATGATATTAATACAAAACAATACTTAAATTTTTATGCAATATAAACTTTTATATTATTATTTAATGTTTTAAGCAATTTTGTAAGGATTTGAACACCAGTTCTTTTCACTAATTAATTTATTACAGCCAAAAAGATGGATTAATGCTAATGTATTAATAATGCACAAATATTTATAATGTGACTTTCCTTTAATGTGTATCTTAAATCTAGATTCTTTTATGCTTTGTTAAATTTTCTTGTACATATTATCATTTCAAAAGCAATAAAATACTTTATTCCTATTACATCTTTCCTTTTCAAACACTACAGCATCAAATTTCTACAAGAGCATGTTTTCCATGCTGTTTAATTTTCAACTACTACTATCAACATGATAGTATGACAGTTTTCATTAGTTTTTACTTGTATTTTAAAATACAATACATATTTCCTATACATATTTATTACATAAGCAAAAAAAAAAAATATTAACACTAAAGTGGTGTTTCTTTTCAGTATGCTTATTTACTTATCAAACATGTTTCTATCTTGCATCTCACATGAAATTTTTTGGGAGTTTTGACAAAGAATAAACGATTTTAGCTATAAAAGAAGCCAAATTTAATTATATTTACACTTGTGGAGGGTCCATTGATTGAGATCTTTCTCTGTCTTCAGCAGGAGAAAATAAATCAAATTGTATTGGAGTTTCTAACAAAAGATTCTCCATTGGCGTAGATGGAGGAGTTAATTGATTGTTTCCTTTCATCTCCCTGAAGAAGCATATATTACATTTATAGCATTTAAAATTACATATTAAATCCAATGTATTTTTTGACAATAAATGTTAGCTAAAATTGTTTAAATACAAATGAAATGCTGTATATAACAAAAAAAGGCAATTAAGATATTGTGCCACACAATCTTAATATATTTATTTGTAATTATATTCATTTTTAATATTAATTCAAATAAGCTTTGGTAAATTAAAAAAAAAATTAAAGTACCTCATTAAACTATTAAATAAAATATAAATTAATAAGCAAACTAATACAAATCTTTAATAAAATTTTCATTCTAAAATTACTGTTTGAATACTTAATGGTATTTTTAATAAAAATGCTCACAATATTGAAATATCTCTTTCCTAAATCACATAAAAAGATTTTTCGAAAATTTTATTTTATATATCTGGTAAATAAAACAATAATTTGTATGAAACCACACAATTAAATACATAATTAAAAACATCTTAAGGATATCTTAAACCTGTTATACTAACATTGCACATAAAATGTAAATAGTCAAAAATAATTTTCCTTAATGCAATCTACAGGAAATTATGGGAAAAAAAAAAAAAAAAAAAAAGCCTCTCAAAATGCCTTAATAATGCAGAATAAATAACAAATGGCTAATTTCTTATCAAAAAACAAACAAATGACTAATTTTCATTGAATCAACAAAAAAGGATTTAAATACAGGGGAAATTAAAATCATAATACATCGTCTCATTAATATATATATATATAATTTAATATTCTATTTCTTTATATAGATTTATGAAATTTTCAAGAAATTCAATAGGAAAAATTAAATTTAAATCATATAATTCAACAAATGTTTATTATTTTCAAGTAACTGTTTTAAATTTGAAAATAATATATAAAGATACTATACACATGCTATATAATTTTTATAATGATAAAATATTTAAAAAATATAATATATAGGAAAACTGCATTAAAATAATATTACCCATCAATACTTGAAGCTTCACTGGAAACTGATTGTGATTTTTCAACAGTGTTTTGCTGATAAAAAAAAATTTAATTTTTTAAAAAAAAATATACATTTTTTAAAATAAAAGGAAAAAAATATTCAAATAAAAGTATTGGTCTAATCCCATTAATTTAACTAAGCTGATAAAAAAAAAATGTAAAGATAAATATATTACTACAAAGGCATAATGACAAACTACACGAATGGGAAACTATTATTTTTACAAATTTAGTAATCTGTATTTTTAACTGATATCTAATAATTTAAAATATTGAAATAAAATTTAATTGGTTCTCCGAAAAAAGTCACTACAATATATATATATATATATATACTAAAATGTTTACAATTTAAAGGAATTATAGAAGCAATTATTAGAGTTAAAAGCATTTGTTAAAGAAAATCATAAAATATCTCACTCTTGAAGATTTGTCTTTTGAACATTGTCTAGTCAAAGGTCGATTAGCAAAGACTTCTTTAGCTATATTGTGTATTGCTGCTATCCATTCATCTCTTTCTCTTCCATTTAATGCTTGCAATACTACCGTTCTTAAAAAGGAAAAGATAAGTAATTAATTACTAAATTACTTCTGAAATAATTACATAAGCAGTTAATTTAACAGAACAAAAATAGAAGTTAAAACTATTAAATTAAGTTATCAGAATGTAATAAAAGATATGGATTTTTTTAAACATAAGGTATAAAATTTGTTTTAGACAGAAAAAAGAAAAATTTACTTTTTTCCATTTGAAACTTGAAAAACATTGCGTCGATCTTCACTTTCAAGTGCATTAACTGCTACATTTTTATCAAGTTCCATTATAACACTTCCAGCAAGCTTAAAATAGTAAAAAGATATGTACATGCATAGTAAATTACTGTAAATCAAAACTTTCATAGGATACTTTTTAAAACAATATTTCAAACATCAAAATTTAAAAAAAAAAAAATCAAAAATTAAATAAGCTGTGATAGCAATATCCAGTTAGAAGATATAACATTCATAATCCATAAAAACTTACCACCAATACAAAATAATTCTTCGAAACAAAACAAAAATAATTAATTTTCCATTCTTTTTTCTAATTACTACAAATATTGATAAAAAAGATATTAGTTGTTGGAATATATAAAATTACATATTTGGTGGAGAGAGTGAAAGTCCAGATTTATGGTGCAATATCCAAATTTAGTCATGGTGCAAAATTTGGATGTGCAAAACAATGTGAATTTGTGATCTAAGCATTATAAAAAAAAATAACTGATTGGCAAGAAGAAGGGTTCAAAATAGAGAAGAATCACTACAAGTCATCAATGTTTGCAAAAGACAGTAAAACTCATGGGGAAGAAAAAGATCACTACAGTACCTCAAAGTTATGATTCCACTACAAAACTAAAGGCTTAGAGAGGAAATATTTTGTGGAATGATATCATAAAAATATTAAATAGATACTTTAACAAAGTGTGATAAAAATACAATTATTTTGTAGATACTAAACTGATGTTATTATTTGACATTTAATTAAAGAATTAATAAAACCAAATGTTTTTTACATTATTTTAATAAATCATAAATAATGCTTAATACATGCAATATAAGAATTTGATATTGGAGTTTACACAATCAGATTTTAATCACAACTAATTTCAACATCATTGTGTCTTTAATGTTATAAATTTTTAAGAAAATTTTAATTTCAATCAGGAAACATGACAACAAGTATATAAAAGAACTGAAAACCTTTGAATATTAAATGTGTATGATGTTACACAAAATGAATTCTATATTTGACTTTAAATACTATCGCTCCAAAGTAAAGTATATCAATAGAAAGCATAGAAATTTCATGTAAAAAGAGAAATTCCTCTCACTAACCAGATAAATTATTGAGTATAACATACCTCACCCTTTGCTATACTCATCAACTTGCTTCCCAGAGTATAAATAAATACATGATCCCATTTGGTCACCATGCCTGCAAATTTTCTGAAAAAATTAAAACACTACAATTGGAAAACAGTTAATATATTAACTTTCCCTCCCATCTGTTTTATAAATAAAAAATTAGTAAAAATAATATATTCAATTTAAAAAATGTTATTAAATAATTTGTTATTCACAATTTTCGAAAGGTTGTTTAATAGCAGTTTTCAATAATAAATATCTCGTTAAAACAATTTTAAACAAATGCCATTTCATATATATTAGTAATAGTAACAAATATTATTTGAAAATAATAACAGTTAGCTTATTCATATTTTAAAAATGTGCTACATTTCTATACCCTAATTTTATCTAGTTTGTATTAAAAATACATAGTTTAAAATTTACTACTCAATTTATATTTTAAGTACACGAAATTTCAAAATATATAACTTTCAAAGATTTTGCATATAAATTAATAGTTATTTCCTTAGACACTATTTGATTTATAAAATGATGACAAATCATAAGTGGTAATGATAGAAGATTATGATATAGAGACATTTTATCTGAAACAAGTTTTGTTTACTTAAATGCTAGCTGATTAGGAAATATTAAAAATTAATTATAGTTCATGTAAGAGAGTTTAAAATAGATGAATACAGTTTTCTTTTTAAATAAAAAATAATATTAAGTTCTTACGTTTTATGAAACAGGTATCCACTTTTTTGTGAAAGTCGAGTATTTGGTGGAATATATGGCATATCAACTGGAGGTTCAGCATAATACATGTGTTGACTCTGTTGTTCTATGGTATCAATAAGTTCCACAGTTTTTTGTGTTTCTAGACCAAGTTCTGTCTGAACTCTATAGAATACAAATATGATCAAATGTTGATTGCTGCAAAGCTTATTTGGAATAGAAAATACCAACTTTTACAACATTACAAAAATTATTATGATCCAAAATGTAATTTGAATAATTATAAAATATAGATGAAGAGTTTTTTAAAATTTGTTTTTTATTCATATTTGTAAAGAGAATTATTTTTTTCTAAATTAATAACTTTTAGCACTATTTTTAAAGATTATAAGATTTCAAACGTTCTTTGTTCAAATATACACCTAATTAACAACAACAAAAAGTTTTTGAAACTTAAAAACTTGGCTCACACATAACCATAAATCAACTAAAATTTTAGGAAATTAATATCTTCTTGTATATTACTTTATGCAGTCAATTCTCCTTTATCAAGAGAATAATTACAAATATAAAACCATTAATATATTTTTATCATATAATTACTTAAAAACATACCCTTGAACACTAGAGCCTATATTGTTCAAGAAGGTTTCTAATTCAGTTGTATTGAGTGTTTCTTGTCCAACAGAAAATGTTGACCTCAAAGCATGTAAATATCCCATAATAGGTTCTAACAGAGCCATTTTACGCTTATACTGAAGAGCATTCATATTAGCATAGTAATGTAAAGCTGTCTAGAAAAAAATAATAAAAAGTTTGAAGATATTCATTTAAGTACAAAAAAAAGGGGGGGGAGGGAGGGGGTTGCATGAATATTCAAAATTTTTTGAATAAAATTGTAAGCAACACATCCTATTTTTGAATAAAAAACTTAAATAACAAAAATGCTTAATAAACTACAAAGATAAAAAGTTATATTCATTCAACTGCCTAATGAAATGTAAAAATTTATTTATTGATCACCACATCACATTATTATAAGTGTTCATCATTAAAAAATGTATTCATCAAAATTAGATAACTCTGTAAAACAATATATTTTGTCTATGAAATCAACAAAGAAAAATATTTACAAAGTTAAATTTTAAATAAACATCTTCTTAAAGTACAAATTTTTTTAAAAAAAGTAACTGCATAAAACCATTTCTTTTTCTTTGTAGCATAATACAATAACTTCAAGGAAGTTATAGCATAATACAAAAGTTAGCACGGAACTTAGCAGTTATAGCGTAACACAAAAGTTATTGCGTAAAATTGTCACTACAGAATATTTTCAAAAAATAAAATGTATCCAATCACATGTTTTTATAACTACTGTGCATTACACAATTCTTTGGAGAACATTAAGTTGATGAAAAGCATATTATGCTTCAGAATAATTAATAATTTTATTTCAGTTATGTGAAGTATACATTATTGCAATTTTAATACATAAATAAGATAATGAAATTGTATTAAAATAAAAATGAACATACTTGATGGTATTTTTTTGTGGCCATGTACACTTCTTCATTGATATCCTGCTTAACCTTTTCACTGTCCCGCTTTTTAGAGCATTTGCAAAATTTGGTCACAGCCTGTTCCATTTCTAAATAAAAATGTTTTAAACTGATTATAATAAATACTTTCATCAAATGTATGCTTTTTGCAGCAGTTTCTTATAGTAAAGAATTATACAATAAATTTGATTACACAAGAATGAGAATTTAAGAAAAAATGAATCTTTTTTTTAAAAAACTTTTTATATGATACAGAATATATATATGACAAAATAATAAATCATATAAATTAAAAAAAATAAACAAAAATTCAAGAAATAAAAAAATATGATGTTTATTAACATTTTCATTCAGAAAAATTTCATGACAGAACAAAGCAAAATATTTACATACATAAACTTATACAAAAAATAGGACAAAACACACAGATTTCTTTTGAAACTGTGTGAGTATATTAATACATTTAAGCCTAAAGATACCAATAAGAAAATAACTATATGAATGTTAGCTAAGCACATTAAGTTATATAACATAATTTAGTTGATTAACATACCATTTGAAGCAGAAGCAAACATTTCCATCATTGTAAATATATCTGCAATAAAAGAAATTAAAAAGAAAGTTAAAATCTTTTAATTTTACAATATATATCAAAAATAAAAATTCAACACTATTATAACCAAATAAAATCACTAAATATTTAGTTGTAAAAAAAAATAATGCCACAAACAAACCAAAGTATAATTTTCGTATATGAAACTAAAAAAACTTTAATGGTCAAAAAGTTTGAAAGCTTATGCACCTGATAAATCAGCTTCAATAAAGCGATTCAAAGGATACAGCATGCCATCTCCTAATTGAGCAGCACAAACTTGTTGTAACGAGCTAACCTGAAAGTAATACAAAGAAAACATACGGAATTTGACTAAGAACAAATAATTTATAAGATGCGCAAAAAAAAGGACAAATATTTAATAAATCTCTCAGAGCATGAATATTAAAACAAACATATTATTTACAAAAATAAAAAAAATAAGAAAAAAAAAAAATAATTTACAATTCTAAGAATATAACAACAACAAAAAAGAACCTCGAGAAATACATATGGTTTAACAAAATTTTCAAAAAAATTTAAAAAAAAATAGTTAATTTCAGAATGTATTAGAATTTTTCTAATATTTCAAAATATAATAAAGTTTAAAATTTATAGATGTAATGTCTAGATGATAAAGACCTGGTTTCAAAAAATTATAAGTTATTTCAAATTTTAATATTCAATGTTACAGTATGTGAAATACATTTTAATCATGTAATATTCCCATAAGCAATTAAAAAAGAAAGTTACAACTTTTATTATTGTTTTGATAAAATTACTTCTACATATACCACAAAAAGAATAAAATACTAACTTCATCTAAAGTAGAAGCAAACTCCCGTAGAGTTGTTTTAAGAACACTATCTGGATCTGTGTCAAGTGGAAAAGGCTATACAAATAGAAATGCCAAAGTTAATATCAATTTTTATGTCTGTTAATTAATTTTTGATGAAAAAAAACTCCAAATATATGCATAAGATAAATTTTTCATACTTGATTTTCATAAGCTCTTAGATGTTGTGATAGATTTGAAGTAGCTGAAGCAAGTTCTTTCTAGAAAATAAAATAAACCACAAGAGACAATGAGGAACAAATAAAATCAGAAAAATTCATGAAATTATATTAGAAAAGTAATCATAAATATAAATTTTCAATTATATTGTTAAAAATTATAGAATTAATGAGCAACTTAATATTTTATATGTAATATATTTATTAACTGTTTTACAATGGGTTTTTTTTGTAATCACATGTGAAACATAATCCCAAAATTAATAAATTTTCGTTCAAATGAAATAATTTTCTATCTTGCAAAATGAGACTATTGGTAAGTACAAAAATTAAATTAAGCAATGATTTCAGAAATGAAAGAAAAAAAAAAAAAGAAATTTTGAATATTTTTAACACTTTTCTCTAAAAAGTATTGCAAATTTTAATATAATCATATTGCATTATGTTTACAAAATTTAAAACTAACAATGAAATTCTACATGAAAGAGACTCATCTATTAACAGAATAAAAAAATTTTTTAAAAAAATTAAAATCATTTAATGGTTTCCTTCTCTTTTTTGTTTATATATATATAACATTAACTTTGTATGAGTTCTAACACAAAGCTAAAATGAATAAGGAAAACATACAGTATTACTTTAACACATACCTGAGCATTTAAAACTTTTTCACAGTGAGTTCTAAACACTATGATGTAATCTCTTAAAAGTCCAGCATCTTGTTCAAACAGAGAAACCATTGAACGAGTCTAAAAAAGTAACAAAATTATTTAATAAAAAAAAAATGGAAGAAACAATACAAATAATTTCATAAAGTAAATTAAAGAAAAAACTCGTAACTGAAATTTTTTTTCACATCTAACAATTCATATGGTTGGATTTTGTAATATATAAAATTCTGTTCAATCACAATACATAAAAAAATGAGGAAACTTGATTTTAAAATATAGATCTTGAATTAACCACATTTAATTCCTTTCTCAAGTATTAATCATACATAATTTTTTTAAGAGTATAGCAGATTTTAATTACTTGTGGGTTATCCTCCAAAGCATCCTCCAAGTGAATTTTTTCTAACCCAGGCATTTTTCACGATTTACTTGTAAAAGAAGTTAATCATACAATCCACTTACTTTTAAGCGAAATACTAACATGAAATAATCTGTAAATTAAAAAATATATTTATAAATTCAGCACAACTCATTTGTATCATAAAACAGATTTAATTATACCTCAAATTAAATGAAATTAACAAATATGCTTTTATTAACCATTATTAACAACAAATAAAATAAAACAACCTTAATTTGAAAAATTTATTGCATTACCAAGAGGTTATACAAGAATTCTGGATATCAATAAAAACTTATGTAAAATTTTGATACAGATATTTGATATCTATATCAGAATTGAGAAAATTTCAGAACACTTGAAAAGAGATGTATTAATTAAAGTGGCTGCACTAATTTTCTACAATCTATTAAATAAAATAATAATAATAAAAAGAAAAAAAGAAAACTAAGGATATGCAAGTATTTTTGGAAAAATTTTCCTAAATAATTGCACCCTTAGATCACAAAAAGAGAAGCAATGTTAATGTACATTTCAGCAGTAATAAAATAGAACATGAGCTGATAGGGACATATTTCATATAATAATAATAATTTAAATAATAAAAATTGGAGTAATAAATTTGAAAATTACATGTTATGATAGAGATAGGTATTATAATTGCTTGTATGAACAGATTAATTACTTTGATATGTTTTCTTTCCAATTTATAGAAATATAAATTATCCCATAATTATGTTTAAAAATGTAAGAATTACAATACATTATCCATTAAAATTCACACATTATACATTAAAATTTCCCTTTACTGAAAAAGGTAGTCTTGCAATGATCTTAAAAATGAAATTTAATAAATATTTTCCTAAAATATTAAATTTAAAAAATGATGAGCAACAAATAAACATATGCTTATACAAGAAATATTAAAATGAATTAATCTACAGTATATATTTTTTTTAAAAAAATAGGGTTTTTGATTAGTCATGTGCAGGTAATATAAATCACCAAACATTGCTACACTTGCCACAGACAAAATATAGCTAATTGTAATTATTACAAATTGTAAGCTCTCTTCATTTAAGTATATTTTATGTACCATCACAAAAAATGTCAACTTGGTGAAATTTATACCAGATGATTAACTGAAAAGTACCAAAAAATAGGAATGAAGAAATAAAATTTTATAAATTACATAATCAAAACACAAACTATTTTCTGCATCTATCAGAACAATTTATTGGTTTTTAAAATAAAACATAAATGCAATATACAAAACTAAAGTGTTCCATCAAATTTCATTTGTTAGCACTTTAAAATGTTTCTTTACTAGTAATTCCTGAATAAGGAAAAACAATACCCCTTATATTTCTTCATTAAAAACCAATCAAGCACTCCAAATTTGTAATATAAATTCAAAACAAAATGTCATAAGTAATAAATCAGTATTACCATTCCTTTAAAGAAATGCAATGCATCCAGAAGGAATATGTGAATTAAATTTCTGAAACTACACAAAAAGCTTTATACATAAATATACATATTTCAATAAAAATACGAAATTTTTGCATTACCTAAATAATTATTTAGTCAGATTTCTAAACAAATAAAACATTCTGTAATTTCCTAGCATACAGTAAAATGTAAGATTTTTTTTTCTTTCTGCAAAATGCTTAATTAATATGACTGTAGAAACATATTTCAGTGATTCGAAAACAATTTTAAATCTATAATTTATATCTGCTATGGTATAGTAAATAGCAAAAGTTAACACAAAATATAGTAATACAATTTATCAAATAAAAGCAAAATGCAGCTTAAATAGAAAATATTACACCTTAAAAATCTAAATTCCAAGACAATTTTTTTCAGTTGAGAAAATGTATATATTCATTTTTATTTTATTATCTCTTATAATCTACAAAAATTTATTGACTTTGAATAATAATTAAAAAGAATGTCAAAACATATTAATCATTTAATATATTTATAAATGTGACGCAATTAAAAATATGAAAAGAATGTAAAATACAAATACAATTTGGAAAATATTGCTTCATTTTTTTATAAACATAAAATTGAAAATCTTTCAGTTGTGAAAATTTCGGAAACAGTTTTAAAAATATATATTTGAAACAAAAATAAAAGCAATAAACCTATCAACATTAATCCTTAATATCGAAACTAATAGCTTTAAACTAATGTTTATAATTCATAAAGAAAAATTAACATATCTCCATCAATCATTTCAATGATTTATATTACTACTTAAGATGATATTACTCCAAATTAAACAAACAAATAATCTTATTGTAATATAGTTAAATATTAAGAGATTTAAGAACAATTAGATAAATTTTAACTATTTTGTCAGTAGTTAGAAACGTTTCGCAAACACAAAAATCAACGTTGCGAAACAAATTCTTGAATACAATTGGAAATAACATTTCTAAAAAATTTAATTTTTACAAATATTGAAACAAACTATTCACTTACAAAATATCAACAAATATTAATAAGCATCTCTCTATCTGTCATTCCAAATATTGCAGACACACCGATCATTATTATGATGCCATCTTTACATACAAAATTTAACAAGAAAAGATCTCTGGTCAAAAGGCTCAGTAATCATAAACATAGACGAAGATATAAATTATTTTTCTATGTTAAAATAATTTTTAAGAAAATTTCTATGATTTATTTGTTAATTTAAAAAAGTTTTGCTTAATTTCGTACATGAACATTCTCTAATAATGTTCTATTTTACTTTTTACAACAGTTCTTATCAATTAAAGCTATCTAAACCGTTATAACTGATGTTTTCTTATATCAAAGCTTGTATTTTATCTTCATTTATTATCTATGTTCACTCACCGTTTAAAAAGGAAAGAAGAAACGAAAAATATGTAGAGTTCAGATTAGAGAAAATAATAACAAAATGAAAATTAACTATCGGAAACAGACATAAAATAGGAACCATATCAATGTTTGAAGGTCGACAAATTTTACTGTTCAGTCTTCAATAAATAAATAAATGAATAAAATAAAAAAAAAGGAATACAAAAGTTCTATGAAGAGTCTTACAAAGAAAATATATAGCCACTCAAGGTGAGCTTTTTAAAAATAATTATTATTAAATTACTCAATTAAATATAAGAATTAAAGCAAACGATAAAATATCAAGAAATGGACAATAGTAAACTTTTCCGATATTAAAATTGAAGAAAACGATAAATTATTAATAAAAAAATATTTAAGCTAAATGTAATTAAAATTGAAGCAAATGATAAAAAATTGAAAAGTGATTTGGTGGCCAAAAGTGATTCAACTAAAACAATATAAAAAGGAAAGAAAAGGAAAAAAAAATATTCTTAATAACTTTCACCATTTTATAAATAGATTAAAAGAAGCTAAATCATATTGTTAATGAATAAACACATTAATATGATTAAGAAAGTTATATAATTAACTTCTAAAACATAATTTTTCCATTATGGAATCTAATTTTTGTATTGAATTGTCTAAATAGCCTACGTTTCACAAATTATTAGACTCCCCTTATTAATTCTAAAGATATTCGAAAGTGTCCATTCGGAGGCTATTTATCAAATTATTGTACATAAATTAGATTAACAATATTTTTCTTCGAGCCTTAATGTTCATATCAATAATTACGATTTACAAATTATTATATAGTTCCTTGTTTCTGCGAGGCCTGAACGTAATGTAAAAACCGCATATTTCCCGAGTTTTTTCAGGGAAATACATGAAACAACATCTTAATTTATTTTCATCTAAGCAATTATCATTAATACTAATTCTGGCTGTTGAGATGATAATTCTAAACGAAATTAATAGAGTCCCCCCCCCCCTTTTTTTTGACGATTTTACTAACGAAAAGGGCTATTTTGATTTCCGTTTTTCTTTTTACAAAAAGCTCATGAAATTGTAAGAATAACTGAGATTCAAGCGCAGGGAATGTATCAAGTTATTTTATATCTTTTTAACAAACTCTTGTAATACAATCAGTTTAAATTGAAATGTATCCAGAATTTTGATAAACAAAACAGTAATCCTCAAAAAAAAAAAAAAAAAAAAAAAAAAAAAAACAATTAACAATTACCAAGGCCCTTTTCTTGCATTTAAAAATTTAAATAAATATGAAAAAGAAAATTTTTTATTGATCTATTTCATGGATTTGTCAGGGAAGGTAACTTTTTTAAATGTTACTATTTTCTCGATTTTTATTCAAGTGTTTTGCCTATTTACGATTTCAATAAAACAGTTTGAAAACAGAATTTTAATAATTTGGCTATATAACGAGGAAAAAAAATGCATATTAATTACTTTTATTACAAGCTTTCATTTAATTTGTTATGTTCATGTGTATTTCTTTCCAGAAATATTTCAAAATTTATATCCGAATTCAAACTCATTTCCTATCATTCAACAGAGCTGAAATTTTGCATGCATCTATAATTTCGATAACAATACAATATTATAGTATGCTCAAGAAATGAGGAATGACATTGCATTTAATTTTCAACTTTTTACCCCGCCTCCTATCAACCAATCAAGCTGAAATTTTGCATGCATGTACAACACTGATGAAATACATTTCTACAATGTACTCAAGCAGTCCCGTGCTTTGCACTTAATAATGTCAAATTCAGTTATAATTTTGCACACATATATAACTCACGTAATTGCTTTTGCCTCATTTTTAGGTTAAAAAGAATTACATGAATATAAGTTTAAAATTTTTTTGAAATCAAAGTTGAATTTAAAAATTATATTAAAAAAGATAAAAATTATTTTTTAAACGGAAAATAATATATTATTTATAAAAACTTAAGGAATTAATACATTTTTTTTATCTCATTTATAAGTTGCTATGGTACTTAGTTTTATTGGTAATTACCTAGTTAAGCGCCTCGAGATCTTATAAGTTGTATATTATTTAACATTTAAAATATTATTTTTATACCTCTTAGACTCTCTTTAAATAAAAGCTTGATTAAAAATCGTTTTGGTATTTATAGTTTTATGTGGTAATCAATTATCTTTAAAAAATTTCATTGCTAAAAAAAGAACTAACACAAAACTTTAATAAAAAGTGATGGAAAAAAAAGCAAGATTGAAATTAATTGCGAAAAGCTCCATTTATTATTTAGGTTTGGCTTTTTGTGTGGTTAAAAAACATTGGAAGGGAAAAAAATCAATACATCTGATTGTAGAAAGCTTAATTATATTTAATGCTACAAGTTGTGAAATTAAAAAAAAAAAAAAAAAAACTGCTGAGCAAGGGTTATCCTAATCAATTGGAGCTAGGAGTACTTAGATAACTGTTCATATAAAGGAAAAAAAATTATATCAGTATATTGAAGCAATGTGAAACAAAGAAAAGAGATATACACAAAACTTAATATATTTTGTATCGTACTTTTTATTTTGTAATAAAAGTATAAAAGTGGAAAATGGCTGTTAAAGTAAGACTAGAGCTTAGGAAAAACAAGTCTAAAATTTGTCCTATATTGCTATGGTTCCAATTCCATATTCCTGTGCTAATTTTGATCCACAACACCGCTCTTCAACTGATCTATCATTTTAAGTTTATTGGAAACACTGGGGACGATGCATTTAGCTGTCATTGCGAACGGAACTACCACGTGATTTGTCATTACTCCACTTAAGACGAGGATGACAACTCGAGGTTAATCACGTAATTAGAACGGTTGGCAGGGAGGAAAAAAGTACCTCGACCGCTAATTGAACTTCTATAAAAGACGAAAATTTGAATTTGCCGATCAACTGATGTTTCGGTTGATCGGCATTCGATAATCGATGCTCTACAACAAAAGCAAAGTGTTTTCTGAAACTTAAATGTTAATTATTCCAGAAGTTCCTTCAGAGTACATTGCGCAGCCCCGGAGACCGAGTGGTCATGAGTGCGAGCTCATGGCAGAAATTGCTCGAGTCCCGATGCTACTAAAGAACGGCGCGTATCGGAAGCTGATTTACTTCAAATCTGTTACGGCTCACAATCCACTCGGTGGAACAGATGCGTAAGTTAGAAGAGTGTGTGTGGGAAGTTGGACATCTCTGGTGTTATGTTTGTCTCTTGATTGTGATTCAAAATTACGAGTTCCATCGCCAATAACCCTTGTATTGCTTCTAAGGGCGATTTTAATAAATAAATCAACTGATGAATATGCATTGAATATCATTTGTATATTGTGAGATATCGTTACCATTATGTTTTACTGGATTGTAACTCAAATCTTATAATGCAAGATTTATAGACAATTGTATTATAAGACGTGAGTTATTAAATCATACTGGTTTCAACTTTTTTTATTTCACATTTATTTTTATTTTATTTCACAACTTTTTTACTTATTTTATTCCTTTATGTACAAAACATTATCTTCTTGCAGTAGATAAAAGTATATATATATATATATATGTGTGTGTGTGTGATCTTAGGCCTGCTGATCTACCATCCCGGAAGACAGCCATGATGCTCCCAGAGCGCCACCTAGCACTTCGAGAAAGATTCGGAGTAGTTGGATGAGACGTAGACGGAGAAGGAGAGAGACGCTGAACAAGACGGTTCAGGAAATTGCGCTGGACGTTAAATCTGTGATTACGCGAGTTTAATCAATTTGTTTTGTGTTTTTATGTTCTGTCCTACGTCAGCAAATAAACTGTGTGTGTAATAAGTAGTTATTACTCTGAATCTTTACACACACACACACACACACATAGTTAACGATTTTTTCTCTCTCGAGTCACTTTCGGATTTTTTTAATCTGAAATCATTTATTCAATATGCGGCTTTTTGAAGTTGATTGGTTGATTTCATTACCGTCACATTAGAAGCTATTACTAGGGCTATTGGCGACGGACCTCGTAATTTTGAACCTAGGTCAAGTGACGAGGGCGACATTTAGCTGGCATCCCCTTTCGAAACTTCTACACCACGCTAACCTGAGGACTTTGAACCCCGACAGATTTGACGTGCATCAGCCCCGGCTACATGGCGGGTTTTAGTGCCATCAAGGATCGAACCCACTACTCGACGAAAACTGCCAGCCACGAATCTGTTACCATTACTACTAGCCTACCGTGGCCACACAGCTGTTTGAGAAAATAAATATTACTTTGCGGTTCTTTGGATCTTTATAACCGGCCAAGGAATACTATTAAAAAAACATTTGAGAACCATTTCTTCAGTTATTCTAAAAAGAATACAGTCTAGTTAATCTTCTTGTATGTATTTAACCTTCTCAAACTCCTTATCCTTGGGGTAAAAGATTTGCGAGTAAAGTAACCTCTCTTTAATCCGACATTCGAGAGTTCGACACATTCTATAATCCGGCATCAACTGCACCGTTCACTTTCGGATTTTTTCATATGTATTTGGGAGTTTGTAGAATTTTGATCATCATGTCATGACACAGCACCGTTCGCATTTCCACCCAGTGTTTATTCTAATTATCAGTTTTCATTTCCGTAAAAAGTTTCTTATTTTCTAGAGAAATCACATTTGAACAATATTGCAACTATTTGCGTGCAGTAGAAAATTCTTGAAACTCATCAGGTGTTTTTCAAGTTCTAATAAACGAAATTAGTGTGAGCTGTTCTGTATTGATTCTTCTTTTGTGCTGTGCTTCATATAAAAACAAGAATGTATTTTTATATTAAGGTTCAGTGCTTAAATTTAATTTTGTAGATGCCAGAATTACGAAATACTTAGTCGGATATTTATATCATCTACATATGTTCAGAATGTGTGTAAGCACTTTAAATACATGTTCCAATCGTTTAAATTTTTATCTAGAATTATTTATCTTTGGCGTCCCCATTGAAACTATTTTCCGGCACGGCCGTAGTTTTGAACTCGCCGGAATAAAGAACATTTATTGTACTTTTATTTGAGCTAGGCCATACAGACGTTCTTCTAAATCAATCAGAAACTTTCGGCACTATTCCGTGCACTCCTGTCAGATAAGCAAACATATAAGAATAAAGCCTGATGTCGAATATTCAATCTATTTTTACAAATCTGCAATAACGTTTCCCTGTAAGGTTACTCCTACTGTTGGAAAGAGGCATTTACAGAGGTAATGTAGGGGAGGGGTTAAACAAAGATCCCCCCTGGGGCGACTTTATCGACAGAGTGAAGGTTTAGAAATGCTGGAATCTTTCCAATATTGAGAGAAAAATTATGGAATCACCTGGAATTTTCCCTGAGACATTACATCTTCCCGGCAAAACTATAAATTCGTGGAGGTACCTGAGATAAGGAGACAGCCTTTGAAGTGCAAAATGTCACTTTGTAATTTTGTCTGCAATGCGAGTTAATAAGTTAGTTTGCTGAACGTTATTGAGAAAGTTATTCCTGTTACTAACAGTAATAGCTGTTTGTGTTCCGAATCTGTACAGGTGCTCTTTTGTTCCTGTTTTGTTGCTAAATTGCACAAGTGTTGTTTTTCCTGTTGTGCTGCTAATATGTACTAATCCTGCTACCTGTGGTTCGACTTTTCCTGAATATTTGTGAATAAAATGTCATTTTACATAATCCTCCACGTTTAGCTGTTTTCACTAAATTCACAGGACAGCTTTTATAAAAAATTTTAGACGACTTCGGGTAACAGGTACTTTTATTTCTTATTCCATCTGCTAGTTCTTAAACACTTAACCGGCATTAACTAAAGGAACTAATGGAACTTTTTAATAAATTGTTACGGGAACTTTGATATGAAGGATTTATGTAATATTATTTAACGTACGGCATTAGAATTTTTCCTTCCTTAGAGGTTTTCTCATAGTCCACGTCCGAATGGGGTTGTGAGGCACTGGTGCTCTCTAGTTAAGAAGAGTTCGCCAGCGCCTGTGGCAGAAAGGACGAAACCCCCGAAGGTGTAAGACGCCTTGATGAGCGTTAAGCTCGAAGGACTAAAGCCCATTCTATGTTTAATTTCTGAGTTTTGTGCGTGTTTCATATTTGTAAAGTGTCGTCCTGCTATAAAAAATGATTAAGAATTGAATACTTGTAGTTTCATGGCACAATAAAAGAACCCGCAATCACAGGGGTACATTTGTTAAGTGTGATTATAAATATTATCATTACATTATAATACACGTGGAACGAAAATAATTCCTAATTTCAGAAATATATATAAATGTTAGGTTGAAAAATTAGAGATTGGGGATATATTACAGAAAAGGTTCGAATGTAAGATAACACTGAGAATTTAAGGAATAAGATTTAGATTACGACTTCGGAATAAATCTGAGATAACTCTGTAATTTAGAAGTAATTCGGTTCGAGTCTTAAGATTAAGGTTGTTTAATTAACAATTGAGGCTTTTTCTTGAAATTAGACTATCAGAAAATGACAATTTTGGCTATTAGAAAATGTCAACTTCGTTTCTCGATGGGTAGTTTGGACCCAGCAGCTAATTGCGTTTCATTTACAAAAAGGAGTTGCAACTGATTCTCACGCGTATTCCCCCTTAGGGATACCTCTAAAGATACTTTACAACAATATTTCATACATGAAACTCGCCTTGTGAAAGAACCATATCTTTAGCATTATCACATAAGAAGTGCAGAGAATAGATTAGGGGAAAGAGAAAAATTGGTGAGAATGATAAGATCACTATATTGGATCAAGCAACTATGATGCGAGATATTATGTGTGTAAACTGGACTCAGATCCCATTATTAGAATTCCGCTTGAATTGAATCCAATTGATTAAAGTCTTCTGTTTGGAGTTATTAAGATAAGTTGAATTCTCCTTTATAATATTTGGTAAGGTTTAGTAAGCGCTCCACATGATTAATTTATTTGATTTAATTTATTCTAAAAGTGAATAAACTGATCAAAGATTATTGTTACGACAACATATCTCATAATAATTATAAAGAAGACAATTCATTACGTTTGAGGTGTGAATATAAATGAAAATTACAAAATTAAATGTACTTTCAGGAGTAAATCAAAAACCCAAATTATGCACAAAAAGTGCAAGGAATTTCTCAAAAAAGAGGGTATAATTTAGATTTGCCGTATTCTTTTAACCCTTTAACAAGATAGCAAAAAATTATGCATTAAATAATTTTTTGTTCAAATTATTTTTCTATAATAAAATGCATTCACAAATTTTCTTTATGGGAGATAGAGAAAATCATTTTATATCTATGCTAGAAGTGGTGGTATTTATTTTACATTTAAAAATATGTTAATATTCAGGAATTATTTTATAATATGTTTTAATCCAATGTAACTTGAAATTAATCCATGACTTTTTTTTTTCATATATATAAATTTCCATGATAATCTTAAAAATGTAATAAAATGTGCAAATGTCATTTACTAACTGGAAATCACACCCCCTTTTGATGAAGCGTTTTTATACTAGCAAAGCCTACAAACAATATAACCGGATAGCCCTGATTTCATATATTTGATACGACAATTAATTCAATGAACAAAGATATGAGCAAACAGGTATCAAAATTTCACATTTTTCAATATTATAATGTAATTGAATTGAAATCCAAGGCAACAAATTATATTTTAGAAAAACACAGAAATCTAGAAAAAATATTAATATACGTAGGTATTAAGAAAGTAGACACACTGGTGGTACTGAATTGTCTGATGAATTAAAAAAATTTCTTACTTTTTATTGAATAATTTGTTTTGTGTTATGTAGTTGAGTGAAATTTTGCTGTGATTCATTTCTATATCAACCTTATAAAATTTATCATCGTTACCTATATCAGTTGGGTTGCGGAGAAAGTTTTTAAGAGTTAAAAATGACTGTTAACACAACGGCTAACAATTGTTTGGAGGATCTTATCATAATTTCGATTGATCAGGAAACTACTTTAAAAGATAGAATTTCTCCTCCTTCATCTTCTTACACTCTTTTTGAAATGAGGGAACAAAGAAAGTTCGAATGACTGAAATTAATGGACTTTATAATAATAATTATAATATTAATAAAGCAATACAGCTTAAAAAACTTTTAATCGCTTAAAACAATAATAATTCTGTTTCAGTTTATTAAAATTAAACTAATTCGCATCAGTAAATAAGATAAATGTAGCTTATAATTAAACATTTTGTGATTACTTTAATACATATGAATATAAATTGAATTATGTACTATAAATTAAATATTGTAATTGATTCATTCATTAAACTGATTCCTTCATTACCTACTCCTCTGTTGAACAACATATGTGATATGACAACAAATATTACAACGAAGTAAACAACGGAAGGAAATTCCATTATAAATAAACATATTTACAAGAGCGAAGAGAAGTTAATGAGTTTAACAGGTGGAAGAAACCTTTTTACGAGATATCGTGTATGTACGTGGAATGACTCACAATACTGACGCCATTTTTTTGCTTTAACCTTGATTCAAACAAGCATCCTACGATTATGGAAATGTACGTTACTAATTATGTAAGAAGAAGAGAGAGAAATGTTCTAATCTGGCAACATGAATAATTCATTTCAGCATTTTGAAACAACTGAAATGGCTAATATTAGCTCGTATTTTGAATAGCTCAATCTAAGTATTTCACTATGACCACTCAAGTTTTATAGAATATTACTTTTTAAGCCGGTGACAAATCGAACTTAAATAAAGAAACTCAACTTTTAAACACACGGTTCATCCTCAAAAATAATATTGAAAGTGTGTAGTAAAATATTTTAATATTCCTTATTCAAAAAACCGTCCCAAACATTTAAAAATGTAGCGTTGTACGTTAACTGCTATTCAAAGAAATAGTCCATGAACATAGTAAAATACATGTGGTAATTCATCGTCAAGATTTAATATGAAAAATTATCAATGGAAATTTTTGATCGTTTCAAAATATAAACTACAAAAAAAAAAAAAAAAAAAAAACTTTTTTAAACGATGTGTACTAGAATCTTCAAGGGTAGTATGAATGAATTTGCATTACACTCACACAAACATTGTACACCTTATACAAAAGCATATAATTATCTATACTAGCTTTAAAATTAAATGTTCCTTCCACTTTAAAATAGTATTTTTAAATTACGCAATCAATGTAATTGATAACTGTAATGCAGTCGTATACAGCACGTTTTCGATGTGGTTGATCAATATCTTGTCCAAAAAGCGTTTCAGTTAGTTCGGTCGCAAGATTCTCTTTTGAAACAAGAAATTATCTGTAACCTAAATTGTGATGTGATGTGCAGGAAAATTACTTCAGTTTTTACAATATAGAAAGTGAAAAAAATACGAGAATTACATCGCAATGATACGGATAACTAAACATTACATTTCAAAGATATATAAGTGTTCTTCGGTGGAGGTAGGGTTCATAAAAGGTATTATTCCAAAAATCCCCCCCCCCTTTTTTTTTTATCTCAGTGGCTCTTAAACTTTATTTTCTGTGTGGTCCTTGATAATAACCCTTCCTTGACTTAACGCTCATAAAAACACATTGTTTCTAAATGGTGATTTACAGAATTTTGTTATAATTCGACCTTTAAATTGTCCATTTTGTAACGTTTTTACTCTGAAAAGTTCCTACGCACATTCACGGACAGTTTTAAAATATTCCTTCCTTGAATCACTTTTTAGCACTGACAAGTATTCCGATAGGACAGTTTATTTGTATTTTCATGTATTTAAACAATTTTGTAACTGCTCAAGCCGTCGTTTATTAATTAAGGGAAATAGTCATGACGGTAGAACCTAGGGATGGGATAATTAACTGCTATTATCGTACTGTTCATGAATGTGTTAAGAGACGAGGAGTCGTTGTTGATTTACCATTTTATATACCTGGGATGTTCTAATAATTTGAACCCAAAGTCTGACCTTTCTCACTAGAGACTATTTAAATAAACAAACGAAAAAAGAACTTATATCAGACATGAATATGTGATTTGCTGGAAATTTTGCTCCCCCCCCCTTTTATTCAAAAGTAAGTCAATTTCTGAAACTAGTTTTTATCGTTTCCTTGATATGGTAAATCATTCACATACAAGATGTAGCTATTAAGTAACGAGAGTGAGCTGTAAAATATTTTATTTTGATGCCATACGTATCTACTTATTATCACCTTCAATATACGCCTTTCCTCTATCCCTACAATGTTCCGTAGTTCGAAACAGTACCTAAAGTCATCTGTCAACTCCTTCAGGACGCATGCCGTTTCCCTTTCACAGCTTCAATGGATTCAAATCTTGTTCCTTTTAATACAGATTTCAACTTAGGAAACAGGTAGAAGCCGCATGGTGTGCAAGATCCGATGAATAAGGCGGGTGATCTAACACTGGGATGCTGTATTTGGCTAGAAACCTCTTGACAGACAATATGGAATGAGCCGACGCATTGTTTTGGTGGAAAAACTTGCCACATAGATTTCTTGTCAATTCTTACAGATTCAGCAATCTCTTGAACACTTAACAGATGGTCAGATCGAACCAGATTACAGGTTTTTACGATATTGTCATCTGTTTTTTGACGTAGAAGGGCGAACAGGAATTTTCAGAATATCTTCTTTATTAAGAAAAGTTTATTTCAAACCATCTCTCTCGTTTTCCATAAAAAGTTTGTACAACGCTACAGCTGATGCCCTTTTTAATTATCTACTTTCAGAGCGTTAACGGGAATGAGGAAATTAATCTAATAACCTTTTTAATTCATGCCGTTTATTACATTTTGGGAATTTTACTTTTGTCACTCTTCACTGAATTGCAATTGTTTTCACAAAACCAGTACACAAAGGAGGTATTTCACAAAATCTTGATTAGTTAATTGATCAAACGATTAAAATAGTTTGAGAAATAGAAGATAAAAATTATAATTGGTAATTAGGGAAGCTTTATTATACTTTAAAACAGAAACTAATCACGTTCGTCTTTTTTTTTTTTTTTAACTATACATATCTAACAGATATTTTAATTTTTTTTAGATACACTCTTTTATTATTTATTTTACATCAAATATCTGTGAAACAAGGAATCTTAAGTAATGCAGCAAAACGTTAAGAAAGCTCAACACCCTGCTTTACGAAAATGTTAAGACGATAGATTCGTCTAAAACTTATTACTTTTGGGTCAGGTGTATCAAAATCATTTACAACCATGGGTCATTGTGTGATAAGTAAATACCTCGCGTGCCGCACTTTAAGCAGTTATAACGTTATTCAATCTGCATTTAAAACTTATAATTTTTTTAAACATTTACTCGTATTTAAGCTAGTATCAAATTCAAGAATTAATTGTTTAATATCACACTAATATTTATAAACGAGCTTGCCAAAACCATAGTGTAAGTTAATTAACTCACTAATTCGGTTAAAAATAAATGTGTGACTCGACCCATGGAGTAAAACATCTGCAAGTATTACTTCTGATTGATTTAAAATACAATGCATGCTTAAAATATGTTATGCATACAAATACACACTGCAAGGCGCATCATTGTTTAAAATCATTAAATTATTCTTACGCATAATTTCACTCATGTTAATTTTCGGATTGTTTTTTAATCCACAAAAAAATATCCCTTTGAAAAATCTACTTTTTAGCCTCCTTTATCATTATTTTTATTTAACCTTTTATAAATTATAACACTGGACATGACTCTATATATTTCAAAAGTTCTTTGGTTTAAAAGTCCAGTACGGCATTGTTGTCCATAAAACTGAAAATCCCACATGCATCTGTTCTAAAGAAAGCTAGGGAAAAATGCACATGGAAAAGATGCATCTGTTGCCAATACAGATCTTTATGATATTAATTTACGAAAATGTAGAAATCATTGTAACCAATCACGATAATGCCTCCTCAAATGAGCACGCCGGTACTATTGCTCTAATCTCTATTCATAAACACATAAAACACCAACAGGACACCAACTGATATGGAGAGAGTAAAACCATGTTTACTCTCTCTATATAAGTTGGTGTCCAAAATCCTTTATAATACCTGAACTACTATCTTCTGTAAAGATGATGCTATTTTATTGATGACACATTAAATCTTTGCGCGCTTTACTCCATTGCAACTGACACCGTCAACACACAATGGATTCAGTGTTTCGGGTCAACGGAAGAATTTGAGGCAACCACAAATAATCAATTGACTTTATGTGTGACGACCCTTCAAATCAAACAAAACAGCCAGATTAAACACAAAAGTGAGCCCGTTAAGGCTCCCGTCTACCGGCCATTTTGATTTCGTGAACGTAATGTTAATCCTATAGTAATTCTACTTTAATTCTCCCACCTTTACTATTTGAAATCAATAAAAAGTAATTCCACAGAAGCATTCATTATTTTTGGCTCTTTCAGATGCACTTCATTGCATTCAAATAGATCAAATAGTACAGGTGTGAGAATTAAAGTTGAATTTCTATAAGATTAACATTACGTTTACGAAATCAAAATAGGGAGTAGACTGGAGTCTTAAGAGGAGTAGGACAGTATTTTGGACGTTTTGCGATGCATTAACTCTGAGGCTATTGTTAAGATTTGAAATTACAAAAGTCGAAACTCCAGAGACACCAACACCTCTGCAACAGATCTCTCATTATTGAAGATATTATTTTAATTCCTAGTCAGGATATTTGGGAATCAATAGTTTTAATAATTATTTCAGAAAAAGCAAATCAAAAGCAAACGTTGTGTTACGTGGGTTTGGAGAGTTATGTCAAAAACCATACCATACAAAAGATTTCAAAGTAGAAGGACAGAGATCCCACTTATGTTAATGGGAACGGATATGTCCACGGACATCATTAGTTTAATAAGTCGCTATTTTTGGGTGCAACTAACAAATTATCACTATTCTAGCCTATATCAGTCCCCATTTGCCAGGCTAATTATAAGTACAATTAACACGAATGCTTTTATTTTGTATGAAAATATCCATTATACAAAAAATAGATTAATAAATTGTTCTAAATAATCTTTCGGTATCCATTTATTTAATGCAACCTGAGCAACTTGATTACTTTAATGAATGGCTTTACGTATGGTAAATATCAATGTTTAAAAAGCTCTTGCTTCTCTATGCTTTCCGAGATTCGTTTCGATCTTTATTTAAACGATGCTAGCCGATACCATTGTTTTCTAGAATTACACTTATTACACTATGTCCCTTTCTTCAGTTAATCACTAACTTTCTTACTTGTAAAAATATCCGAATTTTTTTCCCCGCAAACCATACTACATTTACAACTTACTCCTCAAATGCCGCCATCTTGCATAATTTCATGCGCTTTCCCATGACCAATGATATATTGTTTCCATTGTTTGTCATAAATACTTGTTCTGTCGAACTGAGTGTTCCTTATATTGATTACTAAAAGCCAATTTTTACACTTTAATACTTCAAAAGTTTGTCTGATATTAATTATTGAATTTTAGAGTATTTCAAATATTCTGGGCGTGTGTATTAAAGTGAATATACAGCTGGTTCACTGTAAAACGTCAATATATCTTGAATCGCTTTTATAAGCTTGCCATGATTTAGGGTATTAAAAAAACCATAAATAAAGAAATACTTTTTAAAAAATGATGCTGCTTGTACGGAACTGAAATAAAACAATACTTTTATTCGATTAATTTATGTTGCAAAACCAAGCTTCAGTTGCACTTGAATGTTACCAAGTACAATAGAACTCATAAGAAAGGTAATGTAAATATAAAACCTCCATGAAACCCATAAATAGTTCTTAAAACTCTTTTGAAATTTCTCCTTGTTCTATATTTAAATTATTGTTGTTTTTCATTTTAAGGTCTAACTCACGTGCAATCTGTAATTAGCATTCATAACACGCCAAAGGTATCCCTACTCAGCATTATTTGACAACAAGCGTTTTTCTTATTTATTTAAACACCTGCGGCAATTTATACTGCAATGCAGCTGACTGCATAAAATTATTTCATTATCAATTAATCAGCTGTTTGGTAATTATATTAATCTCTTTAAAGTATTGGAATTTTGTTTCCTATGACCAATTTCTGATTCACGTTTCAACATAAGAAATTATTTAAAAATAAGAATCTTCGAACTTTTAGTTTCGGTTATCGAAGTATTTCACATCAATTTAATAACCAAGAAAGCAAAGAATGAAGAAAAAGTTTTTTTCGTGAAATTTCTGTGAAATCATTTTAAATGTAGTCCAATAATTCAAGTTTAATAGAAGAAAAGGGTAAAAGAGCCCTCTTGTTCATTTTTTTAATTTGATTGTTTTGTTTTTGTAACAACAAATCAATATATAAAAGGGATGAAATCGTTCCAATTTTAATTTTACGCATAAAATTCTATATAAGTTTCGATTACTGCTTTTATTATTGGGAAAAAAATATTTATGCATTACAAACATCTCTATCGGTGATTGCTAGGAGTGAAAACTGTTTTTCAATTAACGAATTCAAAAAAACTAAATTTTTTAAATTGTAGTGTTATTTAAACAGAAACGTATAATTTTTAATTACTTTCTAAGTATCATTATTTTGAATCATACGCGAAGTGATGTAATTGAGATGGCGTATTTTAAATTACTGCTATTTTTCATTTTAAGAAAGCTCTGATCACTTGGTCACTCGTCAGGATGTGAGTTGCCTTATGGTGAGCTATTTAACATTGCCAATCACATTATAACAATAATATTAATGAAAACTCCATATTTATAAAGGCCTTGAATCACTGAAAAACAAATCCTATATCCAAGTAATATTGATCCTTGATAGTGAAATCTATCACTGGTGCTTAGTAGCAGGGATTGTTTGTATGTGAGGGGGCAACCACCCACTTCACTTTCTGGGCATAAAATTAAATTTTCATTCCATTTTAGTATGGTGACTATTTGTTTAGTTTAGTTTTCATTAACGTCGCTCTAGAAGCAACACGAGGGCAATTGGCAGCGGACCTCGTAATTTTGAACCTCGGTCAGGTGACGAGGACGACGCCTGAGAGGGCACTCCCCTCTCCTAACTTCCACACCACGCCAACGAAGGATTTTGGGCCCCGAAAGATTTAACGTGCATCAGCCTTGGCTACACAGCGGGTCTTTAGCGGCTAAGGATCGAACCCGCGACTGAACGAAAACAGCCGGCCACGAATCCGAAGCCATGACCACAAGGCTACCACGGCCAGTAAGATGACCAACCGTACTATTTTTGTAGGTTCTGTCCTTCCTTGAAAAAGTGCCTTCCTCTCTGTCCTCCTTTTCGATATTTTAAAACTAATTGGTTAATTTCTGTATTCAAAGATGCCGCATCAAACTGTTACACAAATGTTGAAAACAAAAAACTTTTACTTTGTTAAAAAGTTAAATGTCTCGCTCTAACATCTGCTATAGAGCGTATTCTACAATAATTTCACCTCTCCTTCATTCTTTTGAAGTTCTGACAAATTTCCGATATTTCTTGAATCTTTTTCGTTATATTATCGAGGATATTAATATATTTTGTACATAATCAGACATCTATTTTCCACAAAACGATTCAAAAAATTGAAGGTGAACATATTTCAGCCACAAAAGTTAGTCTTATTTTGAACGATTTTGTCATCATGATTTGAAGAAAAACTTATTCCTTTAATAATAAAAAGAAATTTGTCAAACTTTGAGGAATCAAATTCGAGCATTCGAAAAGTGCACCAAGAAGTGCAGAATTTTTTCCAAACTTGTTTCCTATATGTTGAAGAATGGACTGAAACAAATATCACAAGAAGCAACAATCATTGAAACCGTGCGCATTGAATGGTCATCAACTTATGTTTTCAATGGTTTTTCTTGACTTGATTCCAAGTAAATTCGGCAGATATTGAAAACTGTGTTGAGTTTTTATCGAAAGAAATGCCTGATATTAAAATCGATGACAATTGTCTGTTTGAAGAAATTAGAAGACTGGATGTATACTTAAATTCTGATAAATTAGAAAAATGGGAAAATCAACAGGTTGAAATTAATAAAAGATGGGTGGAAATATCTAACCATTTCAAAAATAAACACGTTCCTTATGAAAATTTAGTTATTCTTGTTGAATTTACGTTGTGCTGCCCAGTAACTAATGCAGCAATTGGAAGATTTTTTCTCCCATTGGTTTTGATTTTTGGACAAGTGTGAAATCAAGATTGAATGTTGATACTCTAGCTGCTGTACTTGCAGTAAAATTCAATATGAAGGATATTTCTTGCTCCTAACTTTCCAATATATTGTTAGAAAATGATATATTAAAAAAAAAATATTCATTCAATGGAAAAATACTCTTTTAATTAAATAATTAAAAGAGATGTAAGCATAATTAGTGTATTTTTGTTTGAATTATTTACGCTATACTTTTTTCTTAATTTTTTTGGTCCTCCTTTTCATTGTGAAAAGATTGGTCACCTCAATTTTAGTCGCCTAAAAATACGAAGTATAAACAAAGCATTTGTTAAATCCCTGTTATTTTTTCACCTAATTATCTTTCCTTTTTTTTTAATTAATAAAAAAGTTACTTGGCAGAATATGCTCAAAATACAATGCCATGTATAGAGGCGTGGTTGTTAGATTCATGAGTCGCAGCTAACCGTTTCATAAAGCACCACATCAAATAATGGAAAATCGCGCAATAGGCGCAGCATGTGCTGTGAGGAAGGGGTACAAGCGAGTGGAAACAAAGGCACTTAACGTTATTTTGAAGCAGAGACTAAACAAATGACTAAGAAATTTACGTTTCTTTCTTGTATGTTTTTAAACTTGTATATCTTTTTTCCCGAGTATATCGTTAAACTTGTGAATCTTTCTTTCTGTAATATAATTAATTGTATTGCTATATGGACACCGAATTAAATGTGTGACATTGGGCTATTCGCGGTTTCTCTTCACTAACCTTGGGGACTTTTAATTGAGATTGATTGCTTTGGCTAAACAACCTTTGCCCAACCAAAAATGAAACGTGATACGTAAAGTTATTATGTAAAGCAATTAGAAATGAAGTGAAGTGGTTGAGTTAGGAAATATATAAACTCCGACTGAAAGTAGCAAGAGTGACTGAAAGAGAGGCTGAAGGAGTAGAGAGGTTGAAAGTGAGAGGCTGTAGGAGAAGTGAAGCTGAAGGGATAGATAAGAGCAAGGAGGAAATAGAGATTGAAGTAGAGGGTTCGAGTAAAGATTGTTGCTAGAAGTATATTTCCTACTGTTTTCAACAGTTGATCCAGAGGCTGAGTTGCAGTCGAGGAAGGATTAGTGGTAAGAGTCTGTTAGATTACTATTGGTGGGTTGAACTAAGGTATTAGAAAGCTTACCCTGGAGAGCATAGCGAGTTGTTCTCATAGTAAATATAAGTTAATAAATTAAGTATAGATTGTTCTAGTGTCTCTTTGATTATTTGTGTCGTTGTGTTTAATAATTGAATCTAGCGATGGCACAAGATGAAGCCCGGGTCGGGCGGGTGTCACAAATGTTATTTAGTACAAGCAATCTATAAGGGTATTTTTAAAAATTTTCCTTGCATATGTTATGACATTAGGCTATTCGCGGTTTCTCTTCACTAACCTTGGGGACTTTCAATTGAGATTGATTGCTTTCACTAAACAACCTTTGCCCAACCAAAAATGAAACGTGATACATAAAGTTAGTATGTAAAGCAGTTAGGAATGAAGTGAAACGGTCGAGTTGAGAAATATATAAACTCCGTCGGAAGGAGTAGAGTATCTGAAAGAGGATCTGAGAGAGAAGTTATAGGTGAGATGAGGTGAAGCTGAAGTGTTAGATAAGAGAAAGGAGGAACTAAAGTTTACAGTAGAGGGTTCGAGCAAGGATTCCTGTAGAAAGATTTTGCCTAGTGTTTTCAACAGTTGTTCCAGAGCCTGAGTTGCAGTCGAGGAAGGACTAGTGGTAAGAGTCTGTTAGATTACTATTGGTGGGTTGAACTAAGGTATTAAAAAGCTTACCCGAGAGAGCACAATCATTTCTGTCATAGCAAATATATACTAATAAATTGTTGAAGCATTGTTGTTGTGATTCTGTAATTATTTGTGTCGTAGTGTTTAATAATTGAATCTAGTGATGGCACAAGAGGACGCCCGGGTCGGGCGGGCGTCACAATTTTGCAGTGTAATGGGGTGTAAAAGAAGGCTTTTTGAGTTCACTGTTTGTATTTTGGCAAATTATCATTTAAGGGGGTTTAATTTAAACAAGCCATACTTTTTAAATGAAATTGTACCTGATCATTTTTTTTTATTTCTGGAAATACTTCTACTTAATTGTAATGTATGTGTAGTATTGTTTCTTTGAAAGCTATATTGTATAATATTAACCGAAATTTCAAAACGAAAAAAAAAAAAAAAAAACCCTGCACGTTAGTATTAAAACTAAACTATAGTAAAATTAATATAAACAGCCAACTTTTACTTCTCAAACCAAATGTATTCAGAAAGCATTGAAAACTTTCCATTTTATAATTAATAAATTGTGTGTGTGTGTGTATGTAGCTAGCAAGTTTATACTCAGGGAACTCGCCCCCCCTCCCCCGTTGTTCTTTGTTATCTAAATTCTTTGCCTCCCCCCCCTTCTAATGCCCAATCTCCGCCACTGCTAGTGTTCCTACACAAAAAGATCATGTGCGTTAGTATAACTGGCGTTTATTTTGAGTCAATAGTTTTTATTTTTGAATCATTTCTGAAATTTTAGTTACTGCATTTATTCATTTGAAAAATGTTAACTGAACTTTAAATTGTTCTTAATAAACTTTGTCAAAACTTTTTCTAAAATTTCAGAAACAGTTATATATTTATACCATCCGAAACTTAGAGAGCTTTTTGAAAATTCTCGTCACACCAAGCTGGTACATGAGGTCAAAATAGAAGCACGTCACTTAATTTTATTTAATGCTGCCTTCCTGGTACTTCCCCAACTCGACCATCCAAATAAATTTTTTTTCTTCTCTTGTCAATTGATACCATGTGGGCTTTGGTCTTCCTCTCTTTTCAACTTTTGCCCATGTCATTGCAATTCTTGTATAATTATTTGATAGCATTCTAAATATATATTTTGTCAATCACCAGCGTCGTTTTCTAATTTGGGCAAAAATAGGTTTGACACATGTTTTACTACACAGTTCATAATTTGAAATTTTATCTGTCCAGTATATTTGAGAGTTTTTCTAAGGCATTTAGTTTTACTTTTATCTTTATCAAAATTAATAAAAATGTGAAATGGGGGGGGGAATCGTAACAAGTACTATCAATTTTTATTTTTTTTCAGATATACTTTTGACAAAACGGCATATCTTAAAAATCATTCTGATTCAAGTAGTTTGAAAGGTATTTAATTTATGTTCTTGTGATTTAGGGATTTTCCAAGCTTCACTTCCTTTAAGAAGGACCGCTAACTTTGTTGCATCGAATACATGCAAATCGAGCTTAATACTTATAATTGAGGTTTTGCAGAACATATGCAATATTCTGAAAGAATTTTGGGTTTTTTAATTCTAGTTTTTATCTCTTCATCTGGACCTCTCTTTTTATTTATTGTAACAAGAAGATAAGAAAAACAGTCTGTATCTTCAATTTTATTTTGATTTATCAGAGGTGAATCTCTACGATTACTATTTATTTTCATTACATTTGCTTTGTTTTCCTTTATTTTCAAATATACTTGTTTGGCACACACAGTATCCCCTAGTCTCTGTCTTTTCCTTTATGTTATCAAAACTTGAAGACAATACGACAATATCATCAGTAAAGTCCAGATATTCCAGGGCGGAACTGAAATCCAAGCGTATTCCTATATATATATATATATATATATATATATATATATATATATATATATATATTAAAATCGATCTCGTTATCAATCGATAACAATTATGAAAAATATTCTAGACTGGATGCATCCATGCTTTATTCCAATTTTGATATCAAATGCCTTCGATATAGGGCCATTTATAATATCTTGTGTTCTACTCTCTCAATATAGATTTCTAAGAATACGAAGTTTAAGATTTTCTAAAGGTAGTCCCTGTTTATGGTGCCAAATGCTTCCTTGAAGTTTATAAAATTCAGGTATAAAGTTGAAATTAGTTCAATACATTGCTGAAGAATGTTTTGTAGAACGAAAATCAATGTACTTTTCTTACCTCTAAATCTAGCTTTTTTTTTCTGATCTAATAGTTTTGTCTATACTATTTTTCACTATGTTAAGAATAATTCTTGTAAATATATTTGATGTAATAGACAGTAGATTGATTCCTTTTCAGTCATCACCTCTAGTTAGATTTCCTTATTTTTATCGATTTTCCAGATCAATGATTCTTTCCAAGCATTCGGAACTTGATTCTGCAACCATTCAAGATTAAAAAACTTGCATAATATGGATGACGAAAGTTTAATATCACACAGTAGCTTTGAGAAGCCTAATATTTATATTGTCTTTTCCAAATGCCTTATCTTTCTTTTGGATTTTAATAACCTTTGAAATTTCCTGAACAGTTATTCCATTAAATTTGTTTTTGTATCATATTAACATCCAGTTTGAGTTCTATATCAAATGGGGAAATTATATTTGGATGGTCAAATTACGTATATAAAATTGGGAAATCTTATTTGAACGGAACTTTTAGATCATTCCGTTCGACGTTTAAAAGTTCATAAAAATATATTTAAGTTCCTTCCACTCTCCTTTATCTTATCCGCCTCAGATATTAAATTTATACTGTGGTTTTTTTTTTTTGTTCTCTCGTCCATTTTTTTCTTCTTTGTCACCTCTCTTTTTCACACCTTCAATTTGCTTAATAATTTAAAAAAATTCTCCTACAGTATCTGCATCCTTAGCACTCTGAGTGTCTTCAACAAACAACTGATAAAAGTTTCTCACGTCAGTCTTTGCAAATTTTAAAATTTTTTCTGTGCTTCTTGGTATTCAAAGTAGTGTTTTAATCCCAGTCCCTCTCATTTCACATTCAGGCCTTTCTTCTCAATCTTATTTTTCTTTTCAACTTCTCCAGATTTCTACTCTTTATTACATTTTCTATTGGTCTTTCTCAGCACTTCATCTGCAGTTTTGATCATTTTTTCTTTATAGCTCGCCCATTTAATTTCTATATTTTCATTTTCAGTGTCCCTGTTCTCTTCAAGAACTGCAAAACGATTTTTTTGTGCAACTGTAAAGTTTTCTCCTTTCATCCTTCTCTTTAAGCTTTTCATTACTTTTCCGTATTCTTTGTCCCCTCTTGTGCTTGCAACTTTTCGCTTATTTTGATTCTAATTTGCTCATTAGGAGAAGATAGTCAAAATAAATTTTATCCAGTGATCACTTGAAAATGTTTCTGATAGCAATGGGGTCGACCTGACATTTTGTTCTCTCGTCATGAGATATTCAAGTAACTTATGTATGTCTTTTCAGTTAAAGATACCTCCACCAATGTAAAGACTATTAAATCCACAAAGACAAACAAAAAGTTTTCCATTATCAGTTGTCTCATCTTCCAAGGTTTCATTTCTAAATACATTTTCTTCATTTCACTCACAGTGGGCGATTTTCATCAAGTCGTGGATTCTAATATTGATGCTACTAAAGACTCGCCGTGTAGAGGGGCTAATGCACATTAAATCTGTAGAGTTCCCAAGTCCTCAAGTGAAAGAAGTTTGGAGATGAAGGTGCCAGTTCAAGTGTCGTCCTCGTCACTTGACAGAGGGTCAAAATTACGAGTTCTGTCGACAATAGTCCTCGTGTTGTTTCTCAGTGCGACGTTAATAAACAACCACTTACTCATTGATCATTTTCTTTCCTTCTTTTGCATTTAAATCTCTCCTCAACAAAAGTATATCATGTTTCTGAATTTTGCCAATTATTTACTGAAGTTCGTTATAGAATTTGGGATTTTCCTCTTCACTTGCTTCATTTGAAGGTGCAGAAACTTCAATTATGGCTGTTTTCTGAAACTTAGAAAAGAACCATGCAATAATTACTTAACCGTTTACTACTTACTACCGTTTACAAATCATTAGGACTTTTCTAATATTTTTACTTAAAATAAAAGTAACCTTCTCTCATGTTTTTCACTAGCTCTAGACTAGAGAACATAAACTCATCAGTTGCCTTTAATTCACCGAAGCCAGCCCATCTCGTTTTCGAGAGTCCCAAAATGTCAGTAGCATAGGTTTTCGTCTCTTCTATAATTTGTCTAGTTTTTCCGATTTGGTACGTACATTATTCGAACATTCCTTAAGCTAATTTTTCTTTTCTTTTTAGGTCGAGCGAGTGAACACATCCTCATCTGAGGGTCCGTGAGGTTTTCCCTCAATTGCATCATATTAGACGACCTCTCAGCCAGTTTTACAAATTCATCTTCTTCTGGGAGAACATCGAACTCAGCGCTCCAATCGGTAAAATCTTGAGTATCTCCCGCTGTTTCCGAAACCAGAAGTTTTAACAGGAAGGGATGAATAACCCATTGCCCAACCTCTCCAAAGAAGAATCCGGCTATGCCCTTAAGCATTGTGTCCCCATTAGATGTCTTTTAGGACACCACTGAAAGGGGTAGCGATAGGAGTATACGATAATAAAGCTTGTAATAAAGGAATATATATATATATTAATAAATATTTTCAATTATAACTCTTTCCGTCCAAAATTCACCAAAGCTACGATTCTTGCAACATGTTTAACAATATTTAGTAATCTTTTAGAAATGCGTTTTAAACGTATTATATTTTAACAAAACATCTCTTCAACGATTAAGAATTATAAAATAAATTATACAAGGAACGCAAAACTTAAACTATATGTGTTAATTAATAACTTTTAGTACCTATTGTAAGATAATATTTGAAAGAAACTCAGCATTTAACAAATAATATAGCGTTAGACAAACAATAAAGAATTATGAAATCACGTCTTTTTACAAACGATTGAAAAAGGGGAATATGCCAAGAGAGAAAATTTAATGACAAAAAGTTTATAAAGTTGTTTTTTTTTTTTAACTAAGGGCATTGGAAATATACAGTAATTTAAGAAATATCTCTCACATATATATACAACTTAGTATAACTTATAAAATATTCTACGTCTTAGTTTTCAAATTCATTCACTGTAATAACAATGTGACGAGACGTATTTTTCGTATTTATTTTTTATGAGTCAAGTTACAGCCGTTCTACTTATCAAAACATTGTTTATTCTTTGACAGGGAATGGAATGAGATATAGATTATATGTATCATAATAATGAATCAGTCATGACTTTAACCCCATCTGTTTAAATTTTGTTTTCATTATATGATTCATCTTTCGCAATTTTTTTTATTTAATATTCTGAAGCTGACAGAGAAAATATATATTGTCATCTTTAAAGAAATACATACGAATTATTGAAGATAACATTTAAGCAGAATATTGGTTATTAATATTTTCCCTTTTTTATATATATCAAAATTATTCACATTTGATTTTTCTTCATGGATTTATTCTTTATTATCAGTTAACTTTACACAATTTCCCAAATTATGGTTCCATAACTCAATAATTATTCCAAACGATTTTCATTGGTAATTAATCCATTAGCTTATTCGAAGATGAAGTAAGTATTACTTAATTTATTACATACTTTTATAATTTGTTCTTGTGATAAAAAACATTAAATGCTATTGAATAATTTAGAAGTTATATATTAGCTATAATAAACTCTGGAATTGTTTGGAATAAACAACAGAGAACAATTTTTAAAAAGTTAAGAAATATTATCTTGAATTATTTTTCTAATAAGTAATGAAGTAAAAAAAAAAAAATGGACGCAAATTAAATAATTTTCACTTTCAGATGTCAAAAGCGCAATGATTTTTTATATATATTTTGACAAAATGTTATTAACGTTTACAAGTATTTTAACAGCTTTTTAAGCATTACAAAATCAAAACACGAAACCTAGAAATTAAAATTTCCGAAATTTGGTGAAAAGTCCAAACAAACAACAACAAAAAAAAAACATTCGATCCAACCTTAAAGTTTATGTCATGCAAATATTTTACAATTTAATAAAAAAGGAATGAAAGAAATTAAAGAATTTTAAAGCAAACACCTATTCGTGGCATTAATTAAAGGAATTTAATTAATGTCACGAATGACCTTTTTGATGGTGTTTTCGCTCGTGACATATTTACGCAAAAACATGTCAAGGGTTTATCCTAGATGTAACGAAATATTTTGAAGATTAGGAGTAAAAATAGTAGCTTCATAATCATTTTAAAATACCTGTATAATTTTTGCACACAAACGTAAAGTTACCGTTTATTATTATTTTTAAAACGTTTTTCTGAATTTCACTTGGTGTGTGTGTGTGTGTGTCATCAAATTTTCGATCGTTAATTTAACCAACTTCCCATCAAGCTAGAAATCTGAAACCTTGGGAATCGTTCTCACTAGCCTAACAATACGATATTTGGACATTTGCGACAAGTTTTAGCTAGTATTTTCTTCAATAATGCAGTTTATCCCAACCACTTGGCGCGATTTCAAAAATTGGCATCAAACTTGGCGATTGTTTTGTTTGGCTGAACGTTAAGTCCGTAAAACGGACCAGGGTAGCCACATTTGGCAAAATACTGCCAAATAATTCTTGTCGCCAAGAGTGATTGGGTTAAACTGCATTCCAACCATTTAATTTACCGAATTAATTAATTAATTTTAGTTACTTTTAACGTTTTTATGTATTTCACTTGGTTCGTGTTTCTGTGTGTGTGTGTGTGTGTGTCATCAAATTTTCTATCGTTAAATTAACCAACTTCCCATCAAGCTAGAGTTCTGAAATTTCGGGAACCGTTCTTACTTGCCTAACAATGCAATATTTAGATATTTGCGACCAGTTTTAACTAATATTTCAATAATCTTTCTTAATAAATTTTGCCACTATATAAAAACGTTGTTTTTAAAAACGTTGGTTTTTATTTTTTATCAAATCGTTGCACGTTTTATTGAATTAGTTTCATGAAATTTAGTTTCTATATGTTATTCAATTTACGTAAGAATGCATCAAATGGTAAAATTCAGGAAGAACTGAAAAGTTCGAAGGAGGGAAGAGAGAACATTTATTTGTTTCGAGACAAATAATATTTTTTTAAAAAAATGAAAGCTGTATTGATCGAATTGAAAGAACGTTTGAATCAGGTTGAAACAGGCTCTCAGAAATTTTTTAGATTAAATAAATGAACAGAAGATTGCGATTTTTGAAAACTTCTATAAAATTTTGCAGGAAAAATATTGAAAGGGAATTGTGATTATTAAAATGTTTTATTACATTATTATTTCATTGATTTTGAGTTTCGTGCAAAAAATTCAAGATTTATGCATAGATATTATGCATAAAAGATCTATCACATTTTTATTACAACGTTTTTCTGAATTGCACTTGGTGTGTGTGTGTGTGTGAGTGTGTGTGTGTGTGTGTGTGAGTGTGTGTGTGTGTGTGTGTCATCAAATTTTCGATCGTTAATTTAACCAACTTCCCATCAAGCTAGAGCTTTGAAATTTTGGGACTCGTTCGTACTCGCCTAACAATGCAATATTTAGATATTTGCGACAAGTTTTAACTAATATTTCAATAATTTTAATAAGTCAAAATATTCTTTCCCCTCGGCGCTTTTAGGATTGAGGAAAAAATTTCTTTCCCCCTCTGGGAACACCGGGAGTTCCCCATACGCCACATGAGGTATCGTAAAACTCACAAAGGGGGGATAGTAAGGGTTGCTGACTTTCTGTCAGTAATCATTCGCAAGAAAGAAAGATTCCAACATTTGGCGCCGTGTCTTATCACAATAATTGTTTCTGAATTCTAATTCCCAATTTTTTTAATAGAATGACTTACAAACTTTCAAATGCATGTTTTGATTTTATGAGTATTATGAATTTTTTAATACACCACAAATGTCTCTTTTTAAGTAAATTTTAACGTTAAAAATAACTAACAGTTTTAACTAATATTTCAATAATTTTCTTTAATAAACTTTGCCACCATATAAAAACGCTGTTTTTAAAAACGTTGGTTTTTATCTCGAATTATTATACTGTAAATTCTTTAGATCATTTGTGTTAATTCTGTTATTATGCATCGTTGCACCCCTCCCTCATATTCAGACAAAACAACAATTTCGATACATTATTTTTAAAGCTTCGTTTTTCATTACAATACTTCTTTTTTCCTGTTTACAGAGCCATTTCCGCTACCACGTTTCAAATTTTTTCTTAAAATTTCCTTTCAAAATTTGTCATTGAATAAGAATACATGCCTCTTAGGAGTTTAAAGAAAAATTAATTTGAAAATGACATAAACTTCTCAATTCTATATTTACCTCTATTAAATATTAATTTAACAGTTTATAAGAAATGCCTAATAACTAGCGCATAAAATCGATTATTCTGACTAAACTTTTTAGTCGAATTTTCATGACATCACGATCACATATCGATTATGTTTAGTTGTGAAAAGTACGATAATTGTATTAGAGATTTCAGTCCTTCATTGACGTCCAATAAAAAGTAAAAGTATATATATATTCTTTGATTATTATATGTTGGGATTTGTTCTATATATATATATATATATATATATATACATATCCCAAATCATTTAAGTTTTTAAATACATGTATCTACATGAAGAAATATTTAAAAAAAAAAAGGACTTTGTGATCTGGGACATATAAAAATGTGCTTTTCTTATGTTTAAAAGTTTAGCAAAAAGATTTTTTTTTCCATAGTGAGCGTTTCAGTTGCTTCTAACAAGAGAAACTTTTCAATGTTGAAGTTGATAAAAGTTATCTCCAATCAAGTATAATTCAAGTAGATCTAATGGTTTGGTAATCCTTTCCATTGAAATTGCTGTAGAGCGAAAAACATTAATTTTGATGAAATTATGAAAATTTTCAGAAGTCAAAGCTCTCACGAAGGATTCTTAGCTTTTTTTTATTGAGAGAAATGTTAAAAATATTTTTTAAGACTTCAAAAATGATGGATTAATTATCTTTTTTAAATGTATGTTTGTCTTTTAGATGTAAATTTTTTTCTTTAGTCTTACAATTTTTTATTTTCCAAATCGCTTTAACTATTTAATTTTAAATAAATAATAGTTAATCGTATATTTATGTGGACATTTTGTTTTGTGATCTTTCCGAAGGGGACGGGCTTAGTAAGATTTACGCCTCTGTCCTGGATAACTGTAACTCTCTCACTGTATAACAGTACTCTTTTGATAATATGGTAGATAGCGGAAGGGAGCACAGCCGGTTTACCCAAAAAGCTAGATCACTCGAAAATCATGGAAAACTACTATAAAGCTATGTAATACTATATAAAATTTAATACAGAACCTGAATATCAAATTACAAACACCCGAAATTATTAAAATTAGAAAAAAAATGCACTATTTTGTATTGATAGCCTAAATTATTCTATTGTAGGAGGTGGCCGCCGTATCCATGTAGTCATGATCACGAATTCACGGCTGGCATTGTTTTCGTCAAGTCGTGAGTTCGAGCTCTGATGCCACCAAAGATCCACAGTGTAGCAGAGACAATGCACGTTAATTCTGGTCGAGGTCCCAAGTCCTCTTTTTGGCGTGGAGTGGAAGTTTGAAGAGGGAGTTGCCGATTTATGTGTCAACCTCGTCACTTGAAAGAAGCTCAAAATTATGAGGTCCGTTACCAATAGCCCTCGTGTTGCTTCTAGTAAGATGTTAAAAAACAATCAAAATCTATTGTAAGGGGTAAAAAGTAATTTTCCATGACTTATCATCTTCTGTAAAGACACAGCGCAGTGATCAATTCAATAAATCTAGATCGACAAAAATATTTTGATTAGTGACACATTTAAGTTTTAATACTGACGTGTAGAAATTTATTGTGTTTTAGAAGACCCTGGAAGCCTCATGGTGGCTTCCTGAACAACTGTTTGGTCAAATATAATATTTTTCGTATCCAAATAAAATTTTTGTTTAAAATGTTTTTAGAGAAGAAGAAAATTTTCCTCATATGTCTTTAAATGTACACAGAAATTCTTGACAATCATTCTAATATTTAACTTAGAATCACTGTCAATCAATCGTCCTTACATCACACAAGTTTAAAGTTTCAATCACAAAATTATATACATTATTCGAGTCTGTTCACACAACAATCATCAAAATTTGTTTATTTCTTTAATGAAACTATGGTCCCCAAAAATAAAAGAAATACACATATTCCGGCCAGGTCCGGGTATGTTCCTTTGTGCTCTCATTTTTCATTATATATATATATATATATAATATGGGGGATTTTCCAGCTAATTATCAAAATATTAATTATATTTTCAAATGTACTGTAAAACCAGTTCCTCACTTACTCGATAGATAGCACACACTAATCAGCGTCATGTAATGGCTTTTGCAGCGCCCCTATTCCTGAACAAAACTGAACAACATTTCGTTCTCGCTCTCTTTCCCCCTCCTCCCGCTTCTATTTTCCTCCGCTGTTTCCTCGTTGAAGGCGAACTCCGAACGCCAGAGTGCGTTCCAATGCCCATCGCCGATATGGGTGAAATGAGGTCGCCATCTATCTTTCTCCGATGAACAAGTCAATTTGTATACAGTAGTTTATTTATATATATATGATATATATATATATATATATATATATATATGATATATAAACTGCTGTTTGTAGAAAATGCAACACCATGAAGGAATCATCAGAATCAAATGAAATTCGCAGCAAATGTCAATTATAGGATATTATGCAAATTAATAAAGTTTCAGAGCCATCGCGCGTGCGCGGCGCGCGCAGCGCCCTCTGAATTGATGCTGAAAGCGTATAAATAAAGTGCTGTAGCGGGACGTTGAAAAAAGTCTATGATTATTTGTTAGTGGCAAACGTTTAGTGAGACCTAAGTATGCCTCCACGACGGAAGAATAAGAAATTCAAGCAACTTACGGAGTTTGAACGAGGGAGGATAATCGGCCTTCGAGAAGGAGGATTTTCCTATCGCGCAATAGCAGCTCGTATGCAGCGGAACAGTTCCACAGTGATGCGAGTTTGGAAGCAGTGGACCGACGAGCACCGAACAACTCGAAAAACAGGCACTGGACGACAGAAGGTGACGTCAGAGCGCGATGATCGACACCTGCTCCGCATGGCGGTGAATGATCGCACAGCTTCCTCCAGGCAGCTGGCAGCACGTTGGTCTACTGCTACAGGTGTACAATTGTCGGCTTCGTCAATTCGTCGTCGTCTGCTGCGCCGTGGATTGCGTGCAAGGGTGCCTTTATACAGGATTCCCCTCACGGCGAATCATCGACGGCTGCGTCGGCAGTGGGCTCTTGAGCACAGAGACAGGCGAGCTGATTGGCACCAAGTTGTCTTTTCAGATGAATCACGCTTCAATTTGTGGACCCATGATGGCCGTGTTCGTGTTAGACGTTATGCCGGTCAACGCTGCCTTCCTGAGTGTATTATTGAACGACATAGTGGTCGAACACCCGGAGTTATGGTCTGGGGTGCGATTTCGTATCATGGACGATCCAATTTGATACGAATTGAGGGTAATCTCAATAGCAACAGGTACGTCCGTGAAGTGCTACAGCCCGAAGTCGTTTCTTTCCTTCAAGGCATCCCTGGAGCTATCTTTCAGCAGGATAATGCACGCCCACATGTTGCGCGGACTGTTCGAGACTTCTGTTCAGCACAACGCATGCAACTTCTTCCTTGGCCTGCTTATTCACCGGATATGTCGCCTATTGAGCACGTGTGGGATATGGTTGGTCGGCGTCTCGCTCGTGATCCGCGTCCTGCAGTTTCCAAAGACGAACTTTGGTTGCGCATACAAGCGATATGGAATTCTCTTCCTCAAGCAGATATTCAACATCTGTTTGACTCCATGCCACGTCGTATAGCAGCACTTATTGCAGCGCATGGTGGCTGCACCAAATACTGATTTCGGACGCTTAATTTGTTTCTTTTGTTTTGAAAATTTCATCATTTATTTGTATCAGTACAAGTCGTTTCTGCATTAAATTTCATTTGATTCTGATGATTCTTTCATGGTGTTGCATTTTCTACAAACAGCAGTATA
>BMAW01118261.1:160169-181280 GCA_019974015.1 Nephila pilipes | reverse complement strand
CTACATACATTTGATTATTACTGCACGAATGTATCGCATTATAGTAATTAAATTTAATTCATTTCACATCCTCTATTTTTAACGATTTCTTGTAATTTCCTTAAGACACTTGAACAAACTAAAATAAATAGAACATTAATAGAAACTTCTTATTTCTTATGCATATCCACATTCTTACATTTTCAAGATGAAGAAGAATGTTATTCGAAAGAAACTGAGACTTAAAATTAAGTAGAAAAAAAGAGGTAATATATTTTATTTATAAAATTGGATGTGAAGTAACACTTTTTATTCACATACATGTTAAAGAAATTCCTGTTTTCTCTCTTAGTCTGGAATTCTTTAAAGTTCTGAAAGCAAGTGTTGAAAGATGGGGAAAAAAAAAACAGTTTACTTGATTTAACAAGTCATGCTAAAATAAAAAACAACTTTGTTAGTGGTGAAATATTATGCTAAGATATTAATTATAAATATTTTTATATGTATTTCATGCGGGATAAATCATAATCAATGCCCATTAACATGGCCAAAGAACATGTTAACTGAAACAGCATCTCATATGTTACTTATGGAAGAATCCATGATTTCCCAAAAATCTGACATTTTCACCTAGAAATCTATAAGAACCCCTTAAAAAAGAAAATACCTTTGCATACTGATTTAAAAGTAGGGTCGAACACTGGTATGGAGTGCCAATGTCTTGAGTTTCTAAATACATTCTGTATCATAAGAATTTGCCCACCAATAAGTAAGTGTGGGATTGTTACAAAACTTGGTATGAAGTTAAGTGTCAGGCAGTTATGTAAATGATTAGAAATACAGCGTGATTGCCCCTTGCGCAATGCCACCAGAGGACGTTGAACTTCGTTCTCCTTGGAATATGAAGCAAGTTCGCATATCGTGTTTGCGAGTATTTCATCTGTTGCAGAGGCACGCTTTTTAACTAGAGTTGCTATTACGCCACCAATGGAGACAATATAAGCAGAGTTCGAAAGGGGAAGAATCATAGGGATGATGGAGTCGGGTGGTCAGCTCGGCGAGTAACTCACAACCTAAGCCATTTTGACTTTACTGTGAGTAGGTGTTGGGACCAGTGGACGAGAGAGATGTCTGTTACACGGCGACAAGGCTCTGAAAGCCTTCGATAGACCAGTAGTTGAGTAGACCGTCACATATGCGCCATGCACGCATAGAGCCGTCTGAGTCATTGTCCACCATCCATACACAGGCAGCCCATTTACTACGGGCTTCAGTGTCAGCATTTACCCTCACAAGGCGCCTGGCTGAAGAACATTTGCTATCGTGGTGCCCATTACATGTAATGCCATTGACTAGCTTTCACCATCACCTCCATTTGGAGTATGTCGCGCTTGAAGGGATTGGATTACAACCGAATGGAATCAGGTCGACTTTAGCGAAGTATCCAGATACAATTTGGGCAATGATGACAATTGATGATTATTTAGTGATTTTGAAGCAATTGATATTTTCCAAGCCATATTGAAAGTACACGCGCGAGGTTACATGCTTCACGCACAAAGTGGGGGAAAAAAGCGTTAAACTGAACAAGACACTTTTTTATAGAGGAGGAAAAGTGAGTTCTCCTAAGTTTTGTTTATTCAACGTTTAATATGGGGTTTGGGATTTTTCTAGTGAATATAACACGAGAAATTCTAAAGAGGAAATTATGATAGTAGGAATCGAAAATTTAAATTAGCTGTCAATAAAAAAAAGGCATTAAGAATATTTTAATTAAAAGAATAAAAGGATCAGTTTAGTTTATTAATCAATCATTATCCACTCATGTTTGTAAACAGGGTAATGAAATGAAGTAATCATGTGATTAAAGTGAAATCTTCAACAATTACAAATTCTAGTGTGGTATTGAAATGTTTATCAATTCAGAGTCGTAGCGCATGCATGTGTTGAGCAACTCCTCGGGACGACAGATCTAATCATATAAATAAAGAATCCTACAGGAATGTTAAATGTTTTATTGGCAGTCTGAAAGTGTAGACTAGTCATGAGAAATCCTTTTGACTCAAAGACGACAGTTGTGCCATATGTGCAAGAGACAGAGTTTGAATGGGAATTATAGGCCTCGGTGAAAGATAATTTTCTAACTTTGTAATTTCAGCTCAGTTGGAGTGCATCTAGAGTGCTGCTAGTGTGGAAGCAATGGATTCTAGATAGGCAGAAGAATCCGATACCTGCTAGTGGATGGCGAAAGGTATGTTATCACCGAATGACAAATAACTCTTTCTCATGACAGTGACAAATTGTGCAAAGTAATTTCTACAGCTGGAGGGACATTGATCCACTACTACAAGTCTATTATTCTCTGCAGCAAAACAATCTGCTTCTGTAGCTCCATGGTCTGCGTGCAAGAGTTCCTTTGTGTAGGATTACTCTGAACCCAAACCATTGACACCTGAAGTTACATTAGACTTATAAACTTGGAGTCTGGCAACAAATAGTCTTTCCATATGTAACTCACTTCAATTTTAATTACAATGACCACTATTACGAGTTACATGTTATACCGGTGAACGCCATCACCCAGAGAGCATTATCCAGCCTCGTATCGGACGCTCACCGAACGTTATGATCTGGAATGCCACTAAATATCATGGACGATCACAGGTGACAAGAATTGTGGGAAATCTCAACAGCCACCTGTACATCAGAGAAGTTCTAGAATCAGAAGTCTTACACTTTCTTCAAAAAGTTCTTGCAGTGGTATTTTATCAGGACAATTCCCATACATACATTGCTCTGAACGACCAAGACTTTTTTCAATTCAACACACTCAGCTACTGCCTTGACCCTTTAACTCACCAGATATGTCACCTATTGAACATGTTTGGGATTATATATAGGTACTTTTTCATTCTGCCGACGCAGGCGATAAAGTCACCAAAAATGATACAACTGACGCGAAACGGGATATCTTTTTTATGAGTATACCGTGTGTTGTAGCCAATAAAATCTGCTTGGCGAGATTTGCGCCGGCGAAATGCAAAAGTATATATACATATTTATTTATTTTTATTCCTGGATTCCAAAAATTAACTGTTAAAAAAGTTGTTTAGAGTATATTAAAAGTTATAATAAGAAAGAAAAAAAAAATCTTTTAAAAAAAAGTAAATTAAAGAACTGAGCGAAAGAATGTCGCTAAGCATTCTGTTGTGCCTTTGTCTTGGAGATTATATGCAAATAATACGCTATGATAATATTTTCATATTGAAGCATTACAGAAATAATAATATGCGGTGTATAAAAAGGCATTAAATTTACTTCCATCTTTATTTTTTTCTATAACCATCAATGCATGTTGATTCAATTAAAATAAGTTGTTTACCATTGTTGGATTATTTTGTATGATTTAAAAGTTCCTTTTAATTTAAATAAAACTTCTTGAACTTTACCTGAGCAAAATTGTATAAGCAACGGAAAGAAAAAAATTAATTCAATTTACTCTAACATCAGATACTGTTTTCTAAAAATACAAATAAATATAAGCACAGTGAATAATTAATTTTTGCTTTATGAATGTCGCTAATTATTTCACTCATGAATGTAATTCTATGCTTTAAACAAAGTATTGGTATTTTGTGGTAAAGCAACTAAAATATCCAGTTCTCTTAAATAATGAAGAAAAACAAAAATAATAAGACAGTGTTGGCACCATAACTAGGAAATTTATTTACATTCACCGAAGATCTTATTTTTTGGCTTCAAAATGATATGCAGAAGTAATACTAAGTAGAATTTACACAATATATTCAAAGCAAGTCAAAAATCTCTTTGAAAATGCACTTAAAACATAAGTTTAAAGATTTTCTTCCTTTCATTGAAGAGGCGATATTGTGAGGATCGTCCTTTTCATAAACACAAGAAATGTTTCCTTGCAGATGATGTTAATTAGGAGCAGGTAATAGTAATATGATCGTCTATGTATCAATAATGTGAGAATGGAACTCTTTACCAACTCTCAGCAGCTTTTCTTGTGTTCGCTGAAGAGGCAATACAATGGTGATCGTCCTTTTCATAAACACAAGATTTTTTTTTTTGAAGCAATTTATTCTACTCTAGGAGAAGGCGATAATAATATGAACTTCTTCTAACAATGTTTACATTTCTAAAAACTTAATCTGAAGATAGGATTTATAGAATAATTTAAATTTATAATTTTAATTACGAATAAAAATAATTCCTAATTACTTTCAATAGTAAAAACTTAATCTGAAAATGGAACAGAAAATCTGTTATTTTAACTATTGCCGATATAAAAAATATATTCAGACGATATGTAACAAAAACTTACACACAGAAATATTTATTTTAACTACTTTAACATACTTAAGAAATTTATCAAATGTTTTATAAAAATTTCTTCGTATGACAAATTGTGCCATAAAATCTATTAAAATTTCAATCTTGGTATTTTTTTTTTGTATTGAAACTTTTTGATTAAGATATGACTAATATTATCAGAGAATCTCTGATAAGAATTCTACAAATGAATGCAAATAATATAAGCAGTATTTTTATGTTTAAAAAACCCCGTTCCTGTATTTTAATCATACCACACAGATATTTATTGCTTGAACAATAGTTTCTAATATTCCAAGATCTTTTTTTTTTATATCTATACCGTGCTATTTACGATTGAATTGTTGAAAGTGATCATTTCGGGAAGAATCGCTGAAACCGAAAAGAGAATAATCTCGTCTTGTCTAACAAGGCAAAAAATAGATTGAGATTACGGTATTCCAATGAGAAATTCATTTACGCCCTTCTTTCATGAACTTGAAAGAAAAGTTACTTACAAATTAACTCCTTTTCAAACAAAGCCTCTAACGTGTGGTGATAGGTTAAGAATATAGTATATTAAAATTAACTTTGGGCAAAAAAAAAATTAAATTTAAAATTAAAAAAATTGTTTATTATTATGTGGTTCAGATTGTTATGAACATGTAGTTCATTTTATCACCATTACACACACATATATAATAAAACCAGACTTAATAATTAAATAAAATAAAAAAACAAAAATTTAATTATAATATTAAATGTGATAATTGTCAAAATTAATTATAATATTAAAAGTAACTGAAATTAAAAAACTATTAAAGTATTCCAAGAAATTAATCAGCATGCATAAAAATTTTCCAATCCAGCTCCCTAACTAATTCTAAAAATGTATTAAAGGCATGCCTTTTCTTCTCACAAGAAGCCCGGAACAAAAATAAAATTTGAAATTGCATTTTCTATTGTATGTTGGCAAAGAAGCCTTAATATGAAGCCACATACTCTCAATGTTATTAGTGTGGCATTGCGCTTCTGGGTCAACAAAATGATACGAGTGGTTCACCTTCAAATGTTCATAAAAAGCTTTAAAATTATCAAAATTAATTTAACTGTAAATTTGAATTAAATTTTTTTAAAAAAAATTGAGATAAGTCTATCTACTTACACTTATTAAAAAAAAATTATATTTTTTAGAAAATGATATAAACATCACAATCGAGATCTACAAAGCAAGTTGGAAGGAAGAACCTAAATTTTGATGAGAGTCTAAATTTTGATTGACCACACTAAGAACCTAAATTTTGATGAGAGTGGCCGCCTTCGTGCACGCACTCTCTGCAAGATAGGTAGGAACACTCCTGGTAATGTTTGTTTTGTGATCTACAAATATCTTCTTAATTTAGCATCCATCTTGTGCTGCAAAACAATTTAAATTCTACCTTAACTTAGTTTTAAAATTATTTGTTCATCCGCAGTGAAACTTTTAATAAAAGTAAAGCAACAAAATATCCTGTTACAAGGCAATGTACTGAATAATGCTTTCATGAAGACAACTCCTGACACCAAAATACAAAGCGGAATTTGTTTATCACATTAAATTCGAGAAAGTACGGAGTGCGTTGCATGATGGAACTTTTAACAAAACTTAGAAATGTCTTGCATTAGAAACAGAATTTATGCTAATCTAATTAACATTTCAGATAACGTAATTATAATATACATATCAAAATTTATAAAAATTTTGAGTCTTTTGTCTATTCACTAGATTAATCACTTAGCCTTTTGTCTAGTCACTAGATTACTCGATGCGCTCGAAAAACTTGCATGCCGAATGCTTGGAAATAGTTGCCGTCTTTCGGAAGAAAAAAATATTGAAGAGTCAAACTGATATTGGATAAATAGAATCATTACGACAAATTGCAGCTGTTAAGCTAAGATATATTGGTACAAATCAGGTGACTAAACTGAGTGACGAGAAAATTATATTAAATATATCAGGTGACGAGAAAATTATATTAAACTGAAATTAAATCATTTTTAATTTGAAATTAATTCGGGTTTGGAAGACATCGACGATTTAGTTAGAAAAGGCAAATTTCAATTCAGAATTTTGAGTAGTGAAGAGAGTTTGTGCTTTGATTATTTGCTATTGTTATGAATACTTTTCTGGAGAATTTTCTGAAAATTTCTGATTTTTCAATTATTGAAGTCTGTAAGAATAATATTATTTCTAATATTATTTGCACAGCCTATACCAAGGAGTATTTGCTATTAATAGAATAATTTTATATTTCATGATTTCTAATTTTTTTGGCTGATGGGACTGCTGTACTCCAAATAGGGGCAGCATACTTTATTATTACGCGAAGAACTTGCTTTTAAAGAAATACTATTATTAAATGACAGGGGAGAAAATTGACCAATTAGCGACATTCACTTTGTAAATATTTGCAAATTATTTTCAAATTGTTACTTAAATTTCAAAAATAAATCTCGAATGTGATTGTTTGTTGAACATATGTGAGAACAGAAACTGCCGATAAAGAACTGGAGAAGGATAAAGTTATTTTAATGTGATTGTTTCATTGTTTAATTATTGTTGCATCAAAAGTAAAATTTAAAAAAATGAAACAATAATGAGACACGATTTAATATATTTTTTGCTGAAAATTCCAAACGAACAATAAAAAAAAAATATAATAATTTTTAGAATGGCACAATATTATCTTAAAATTAATATTTCTATGAGCCGTCCATACCTGGATTCGTTAATTTGTTATGATTTGAGTTTTTCTCTCTTCAAACTCCTCAACTCTTTTGAATAGCCTTTGTCAAATAAAATTTCGTAAATATTAGTAAACGAATCAGCACTTTCAAACATGTCCGGCTCAATTAGTTTTATTGTTTTATGTCCTAATGGACGTCGGGAAACTATCCGAGTTACACCTAATAGTAGCGTACTTCAGGTAAGAATTTGACTTTTTTTTTTCTAGCTGAATATGCATTTCTGGAAGATAATAATTTAAATTTGATTTCATGATATTAAATTGTATTAAAATTATTTTTTTTAACAAAACCATTAATTGTAAATTTATTCTGCTATCACCTGCCACAATTTTCAGAATTGTGAAAACATTTGATCGAAATAGCTTTAAGTGTTTCGACTAAGGTTAGGGATTATCTGTATATTTTGGAGGACGAACTCACAAAAAGATTTTAGGACTTAACGAATATTGAGTCTGAATTGATTTGCTTTCTTATTCCATCACTGCTGATATTGACGTAGCACCTGAGGAGTTTCAGCTCGAGCTTATTTACATGCAGTCAGATCACACTGTGAAATAAATGTTTAATGCTGTGATATTAGTTGAATTTTTCAAATTTTTTCTGCTGAAAAATTTCCCTGCTTGATGAGATTTGCTAGGAAAATGTTTTCTGTATATGGGTCATATATTTAGGATCAAAACTTTTTTTGTTTGAAGATCGACAAGAGTTTTATGGATGCTTTTTGACAAACTTTGACTTGCAGACTGTGAGGAAAATTTCCTCAATCTGCCTCATCATTAAAAAAAAAATAATTGAAGAATAGAGTGATAGGTTACAGTTATCTCATTAAACATTCTAAAATTAACTGTGCTTGTAGCTATAGATATGAAATAAGCATAATAAAACTCACTATTTTATTCAATTTAATAATTTTATGGTAAAATTTATACCTTTTCTGAAATGCAAAGTTAACTAATGAATGTAGTCATTTTAATACTTATGGATTTCTGCTAGCTTCTGCTTGCACAGAGTGCTCCCCAGCTAAAACAATTACCAACAATGAAAATTGAACATTATTTAATCTTGAGAGGTATCTGAAATATATATTTTATGTGTAAATAATGTTTTCTCTATAATATTATCTGATTCTAATACTATATCTAGTACTTAATTTTTTTGCCTTGGTTTCTAAAAATATTTTTTCCGTATCATTGATATGTTTTTTTTATCAATTCAATGTTCAAATTGTAAAATTTTGTATTGTTCTGCTATAGAATTTTGGTTTAAATATTTAAAGTTCCATTCAGACATTGTCAAATATTAATAATTTGCCTAAATGGCTTTGTAAAATTGTACTATTTTTTAAGTGATATGTAAAGGGTTTTGTATTATAATTAACTTGAGTAATAAAATCATAATACTATAAAATTATTTCTCTCATTTGAAGGTATAAAAAATATGAATTAGTGAAAAAGTACTTTAAAGTATAAAATGTTCTGTTTAAAATATTAGCAAACTGAAATTTGTCTTTTGATATGTGTCTTTTTCTGTAAATACTAATTTTTTTTGTATGAAACGTTTTCTATACATTTGTCAAAAAATTGATATAAAAACAAAGTATTAAAAGGATAAAAATACTATTTGGAATTATGATTTACATCATTAGTTGTATGGAATTCAAATTAGTGTTGGTAGCTTTATATCTTGAATAATCTTGAAGCAAATAACACAGAGAACAGATTGATATATCTTAGGGTAGAATGTTCAAATATACAGTTCTTAGAAAGTGCAAAGAAAATACAACTTCATGAAGATTCTGCTATGTAAATATGCACATTTCAGGGAATACTCAACTAAACAATTTATGCAGATAATCTGAAATGCAAGTTGGTCATATGATTATGGCATAGAATGAAAGGGAAGGAAATGGTGATGAACAAATAATCGCTATTCTCTAACGCTTAGAGAATCCAGAATTTTAAAAAGTTCTACATTTCAGAAGAATAAATAGAGTAAGAGATGCCTAGAAGATAACAGCAAAGGCAGTTCTAGTAATACAACGATTTTACAAGGGTTCTAATTATAAGCTTACATACAACTGATTGGATTTACATCATTTTGCTGCTGAAACATAGGTATATGTGTCTGTTGTGCACAGAATTGGACTAGATGGATTTAAGATGAAATGTAAATTGTTGCAAGAGATATGTCCACCTATTTATACAATAGAATGTACAGATCAATACATCCGAAGGGATGTGGTAGTGTTCCCGCAGTCATGGCCGTGGTATCCTAATGGTTATGGTATTGGACTAGCTGCTGGCAATTTTGTCGAGTCGTTGGTTCGAGCCTGGATACCATAAAAAACCTGCCATGTAGCTGAGGCTGATGCACATTAAATTTGTCGAGGTTCAAATTCTTCCTGTTGGCGTGGTGTGGAAGTTAGGAGGGGGGAGTGTGCCAGCTCAGGTGTCGTCCTTGTCACTTACAGAGATTCAAAATTACGAGGTCTGTTGCCAATTGCCCTTGTGTTGCTTCTAGTGCGACGTTAATAAAACCAACCAACCATCGACAATCAATGTCCCCACGGCCAACTACTCTCGACATTCTTCAGAATGTGCTGGGAACTTTGGATGTTCTTAAGATCTGAGAGAACAGACAAATCTATCATTATAGACAAATTGCTTAAACTTATTATGCTAGGTTCAAATCAACTTGCACACAAGCTGCCCTTTACAAGGACTGCCTTTGATTCTAACCCACCAATGAGAAAGATTGTAATGGTTTCAGGACCGAGTCACTTGAATAATTGAATGGCATAGTGTGGTCATGATGATGAATCAGTTCTGTTTTTCATATTGGAAAAATAGAATTAAACTGATCACTATTGTTGAATACTGTTCTGCTTGTAAATATGATGTAATGGTTTTGGGTGTTATCCAACAAAATAGCTGGGCACCCCTGATAATCAACAGAGGCATATTAATGGCACAATGAAGTGTTAATGAAATGCTCCAGTAGTTTCTTATTTTACATTCAGCAACTACAAAATGGTGTTTTCCTGCAAGAGAACACATGATTACATGTCATTCATCACCAGAGAAGCATGTTCTATTTCTTCCTTGGCCTGCAATGTCTCCTGATCTCTCACCAATTGAACATGTGTGGAATGTGATTGACTGTAGTTTGCTTGATCTGACCCAGTCTCAATTGGAGGATAAACAATAAAAGATGATTCAGAACATATGGGCTTCCATCTCTCAATCTTCCCATTAATTGAATCTGTACCTTTTAGTGTTTCTGCTTGCATCGATGCAAAAGATAATCTCACTTTTTACTGAACCCCCTGTATTTTCATTGCTGTATTAAAATTATCTTTTTTCAAAAATAAAGTCACCTATTTATGTATGCATACTTTGTCTGCATGTCAATTTTCACTGTATTCTACCCACTCTTGCATTTCCTGTGTTGGGCAGTGTATTTTAATTTGGAACACATTTTTTCTCTCTCTATATATATATACATTTATTTTTTAATTCAATTTGAAGCTTTTATTAAACGTTTTTGAAAAAACTTGAAAATTTTTAAGCTATCAACGTTTTCTATTTATATTTTGCTTTGCAATGTGCTCCTGGTTTTTCAGAACAATTTATTCTCTGTTTTTTTTTTTAATCAGTTTTTGGGTTAAAGTGCATTCAAGCCCCCACTGTTGGCAAGATTAAAAAAATGATACAAAGGGAAAAATTAATTGGAAGTGCATTTGCACATGTTGGACATTTTTATAAAGATTTTAAAAATGGAGAGAGAAAAAAGATTCATAACTGCAGTAGGTCCCAAAGTAAAAGAAATGGTACAGGGTTAAGCAATTTTACAGCCTAATTTTCAAAGTTAATTATCCCCATTGGCCAAAGAAATGTAGTTCATGCACAATGGACATAAGGATGACATCAGAAAGTGACACAATTTAGCGCATGCACAATTTTTTCCGAAGACAGTGACAAAACAAAATTTCATGAGTTTTTAGGGTTGCCATATTAGTGAGATGAATGAGCATCTTCCATCTACCCAAAAGAGGTACACTACATTTTATGAGTTAGCGCCAAAAACCTTAGATGGAGGCTAAAATACACTCCAACCCAGTTTTTGTTATTGATTGTACAATTAGTGTTAAATTCTAAATTTAGGGATGTACTAAGAACTTTGTATAAATGATCTAGAATTTTCAAGCTAAATATTATTTTCATTTATTCAAGCTAATTTCTAAATATTATTTTCATTTCATCAAGCTAAATATTATTTTCATTTATATTTTTGATAAATTATCCAAATTAATGACTATACCTTTTGTTTTTATATAATTATTATAAAATTTTTAAGTACTGTTGCTATAATTGTAACAGTTATGATAGATTTATAAGAAGTACAAATAGTACAGTAATAGTCTGTTATATTTATGAAAATCGGAATTTAAAAAAAATAAATAAAGATTTATTTTTAATTGGGCAATTGTCAATCAATCTCTCTAAAGCAATTGACAGGGTATCACTAAAGGCATTAGGAACATATTTTGAGAATTTGTTTCCTTGTAAGATAAAGTGTGAACCCATTTGGAATTGACTAGCTCCAAAAGCTTTTCATTATTCATAATCATAACATGTTTGCTTGTTTTTTTATTATAGATTTTATGCTATGTTTTAACAATTTTATTTTTTTTCTTTGAGGAAATTTTTTTTGTCTTACAATCATTTACAAAATTAATAGTATAATATGCTGAACGACATTATTGCACTTTTCATTTTATGCTATTTATAAATGTTTAAATGAGTAATGAAGTGGTATTTCTTTTACAATCGTTCAGAAAATCTTTGATGTATAAATAGTGAAAGACTTTTCTCTTTAAATTAAATTTATTTGTCCTCTAACAAATTTTACTGTGCAATTTCTTCAATTCTTATTTTTTAATGGTAGTTATACATTACGTACTATTTTTAATGTTTCATTACTTATTTTTCCTTTATTAAATTTTCAGTTTTAGTAATTTTTTTTTAAAAATATGTAATCAAATAATGTCATTTTTTTTCCCATTTGAAGGAATGTACTATTCAACAAATATATTTATGTTTGCGAACAATTTTGTTCATTTTGTGATAAATTTAAATACAGTGTTCGTTCTAGAAAGCTTTTGTGGGCAGCACACCTTCCTCTCTTAATAACCTTTTGAATCATAATATTTTCTGGGTGTTTTTTTTTTTGTTTGTTTATTTTTGTATTAATCATTAGTATATAGGAAATGATTTGAATATTTTCTGTTGTATATAAATAGAAATTGTTAGTTCTGTTAAGAAAAATTGTGATTATGTTGATTAAATTAGTTTTCTCCCCACAAGTTTCATTCACTGTAGAACAAAATTAAGCTCTTTTACAAAACAAAAATGCCTTTTTAAAAAAATTTTGTACCATATTTTTTAAACCTAGAAAGAATCTTGTATGATAAGTATATTTTAAATTGATTTGAAAGCTGTAAATTATGAAGATAAAAATAATTGATCTTAAATTACTGAGAAAATTCTATTGAATTCATTAATATATATTGTTACCATCTTGTAATTTCTAGAAATATTTTTGGATAATTTTTGAAAGACTTGTTTATTTATTTAATTTTGTATTGAAGTTTTATTATGCTCTCTTTAAACTCAAGCTTTGATTATATGGGGGAAAAAAGGATTTTGGTTTTATATAATATTACTTATAAACATTTGTTAGTTTTCATCATGCGACACGTTAGTTTTCATCGTGTTGTGCAATGAGTCATTCATATTTTACATTCACTGAATTTGTCAAATATTATAATAATATATATATAATACAGACAATGAGCGAGCTGGGCAATAAAAAGCAATCTCTTTACTTTTAAAAAAATTGATTTCATTTCATGTTTTAAATAATGTGATGCTAATGGGGGACACTACACTCAAATAACAAACTCAAAAACTGGACTTTAATGTAATTCAGTATAGGCTCTTAGCCAGAAGGGGGCAGGTCAGGTAGTGCCTCTACTTGAAAAAATATTTGCCTCTATTGACAGATTCCTTTATTCTTTTTTAATTCTCATTTCTGAACATGTTTCTTGATTGTAAATATGATAGAAAGATATTTCATGAACTCTTATTTGGCAGTTCCCTGGAATTCAATAATATTTCAGTAATAAAATACTTACTGTTATAACATATTATTTATTATGTAATTTATTAATTATATAATTAATATAGTTGTGTAATAATAGTATTACAACACTAATATTACAATAATATTAGAGTATTTCTGCCTCTGCTATTAGTGGTGCTAAAAACATTTTTCTCAACATTGCTATTTATATAAATAGAAAATTTACTAAACTGAATAATACATGAGTCATTAACAGGAGTCTTATCTCTCATAAGTCATGATCAGGACAAAATAAGCTCTCGTATTTAATGTTTTGTGATAGAAATATTGCCTTTTGTTATTTTTCACTGATATTCTTAATTTTAATATTGTACTTAAACCATGGTGAAATGATTGTAAGTAGATAAACAAATATATATATTTGACAAATGCAAAAGAGAAATGGCAAGATCAAGCTGTATCCAGCAACTTGGAACAAATGACTTTGACATAATAGGAATCGGACACTGATTGATTTTGGTATTATTCATTATTAGAATTATGATAATTTTGCTTACACTGGACACAATTTTGTTTCCAATGCTTTGAAAAATTTATACATATATTTTTAGTTTATTTAACTGTCAAAAGTCCAAAATTTTCATTTTAGAAATTAATTTTTTACAAAACATTTTGTGAAGATTTTTTATTTATGAAATTAGTTACAAACTGAATGTTTTTTTTTAACACTATTCTGAAACTATATTAATGCATAAATAAAAATGAAAAAGTATTCTTCAGTTTCTTTACAAATACAAAGATCTTAGTAGATATTATATTTAAATTCAAAAAGCAGATTGTGTTTTACTAAACTTGTGAGGCATCTTATCTTAAGTTTTAAAAAGAGAGAGAGAGAGAAAAAGGATTCACAACATTATATTATGTGAAAGGAATGCCCATACTTTTTAAATATTTGTTACTTAATTTGTCACTCACTTCTGAATTTTGTGAAAAGAAAACACTTCCAATGATAAAATCAATTTTATTTTAAAAAATTATGTTTCAACATCGAACATAAGAAAGAACATTAATTATATATTTAACAATTTGTGAAACAAAATTATGCGTTTGTCGAGAATATATCCACAAATCTAAAATGCTTTTGATTAAAACTTTCATCCAACTCTTCAATAATATGAGACTTTAAGAAACATTCAATTTGAAATTCAGCATCTTTGGCAGATTTTGCAACTCCTGCCTCTAAGAGCCAATTAGCTATTTCTGAATAATCAAAAACAGCAGTGAATTTTTTGTTATTTATTACTTTAGTCTGTTCTATATCAGTCTTGCATTTCTCAAAATGATGAGCAAGAAATTGTTCACAGATTAATTGTGATTCAATTGATTCTGAAGTTTGCATTGGTGCATAATTAGTTAAATTTTTAAACTTACTTAATATGGATGATATAAGTTTACTGTCCAAACCAAACACAATGAAGCATACTATTCCTAAGGTATAATTTACTATAACATCTAAAAATTCCAATTCAATGAAAATACCATTTACGGCTTCTAATATAAATTTCCATAGGCACACAAATAAGCTTACAGTCATAGCAACACCTAACATTATTAGTAATGCAATGTGCTTCAAGAAGTATTCATCATCTATAAGTCCAGTACCAATTTCATTATTATCATCAATATATCTTGAAACTTGTGTAGAACATTGGTATCTTTGTGCAGCACTACAAGAATACCTAGAATCACAAACTCTTTCATATATATCACCACTCATTGTACCATATTCTGGGCAGTTGTCCTGCTTGATACTTCTTCCTAAATCTTCAATATCTTCGCATGTTACTGTACTAGTTGTAGCAATTGTCTGATGCTCCAAATCTGGATTGTTATGTATATTTCTAGCATTTCTCTTTAAATAAATTTGTTGTAAAATTATACATATAACTGTACCAGCTAAGCAAACAAATGTTAGAATAAAAGCTATAACATGATGATAAAATCCTAATTGATAATTTGGTTCATAGTTCCCTTTATTTCCAAAAATCATTACACTTGCTGCCATAACATAAGGTAGAATAAAGCATATTACTATTGACAAAATGTTGATTTTTTCCTTTTTTTGTAAAATGAAGCATAAACTCCTAATTCGAATAATAAGTAATAATACTGCTAAAAGGAAAGCACACATCCTTGTTGCATAAATGCTGCCTGATGTCATTATATATTGTGCATAAAACAAAAAACTATTCTTTTTGGGTGAGAAAAACAGTAATATGCCTCCCAATGATGTCATGAATTGTGCAAATACTAAATAAAATGTAACTCCAAAGCTTACACTTCTCCACCGTTTTCCTGTTAAAAAGATAAAAAATAACCATATGCAACAAAATATGTTTACGGAACTTAAGTAACTAATTGTTAAGCTCAAGTAAGAAGTAACATTTTCAATACCAATTTGAGAAAGGGAAATTACAGATGCTGATGCAAACAGGAGAGGAGCTGAAAATATTGTACTACCAATTATAGTTTTAGTTGCTACATCAATACAAGTTTCATATTGTGTTGCATATACATAAACTGATGGTGCAGTAGGTAAAATGCCATAAAGAAATCCAAAACTGCTGTAACTTTCAGTTTCTTTTACTGTATTGCTTTGTAGAAATAATGCAGAAAACTTTTGCAGAATAAGTGGGAAAATAAGATTTTTTGTGAGAATTAATAAGGTTGCCTGCAATGAAATTATAGAATTTGAATGTTGGCTTGTTATTGACATAGTATGACCAACTAACAGTAAAGCTGTAGCTGGAAAAGCGGAACTAAATGCTTTCAGTATATTGTCAAATATTGGTAAAATTTTCTGACCATATGTTACATTCCAAATAAGTCCAACAATAGTCATGACTACAACAGGATTTTTTAAAGTACCTTTCAGAACATGATAAAGATATTTTCCACTTTTTGAAGCATCACGGGTATGTTTTTCACTTTCTAGAAAAAAGAATCCAATAGTATTCAATATCAGTAATTGAATTGGTGCCACAATATATAAATACATAGAGTATTCAGGATGCGTATTCTGATATAATGCATTAAACAAAGGAAAACCTAAAGCAAAATCATTGCTTTGTGTTGCTAATAAAGCAAATATACCTGCTTTTCCTAGATCATGTGGGTGTGTTAACAACATTGTAACTAGAGCAACACATATAAAAATGCAAGTTTTTGACACAAACACAGAGGCTATGAATGTCCATTTCACTTCAGTAAAAGGAATAGTTGAAACAGTATTAAATATGAGAGCTGGTAATGACAAATACTGAACAAAAAGTGATATACCTCGTACTTCAGTTTGTTTTAAAACTTTTGTTCTTCCTAGGATATAACCAATAAATATTATTCCAAAACATTGTACCAAAGAAGGCAATAAAGTATCACCCAAGGAAATTTCTAATATCCCCATTTTCAAATTTTCTGGTTCCTGTTGAAAAAAAGAAAAAAAAATAGTATCATATTTTATATTTATAAGTAAATATTGGTTTAAAAGTTTTGATTTTAAAATTATTTTTAACTGACATTTTATGGAATGATATACACACATACTATAAAAAACAGAATTGCCTCCTTTCATCGACCCCCCCCCCAATGTGTGTGCATATATATAAACTTATATACAAAACCTTATACATTTTTATTACACTTGTATAACTATGTGCATTTTCAAATCTAATTTAATAGCTTGTTTCATTTATACTTATTTGCAATGCAGTTCAAAATCTTTTCCTTTAATTTGATTAATTCACAAATTGTTTTTCTTATTTTTAAGGGCATGTTAATTTTTTAATGTATTTCAGATTAAAGTTTCTGCTGTGAGAATTTTATTTAAATTTATTTTGGCTTCAAAATTTATAAAACCTGTTTAATTATACTCATTAATTGTTGATATTATGAAAACCATTATTAATAAATATAAAGAGATTTTAAAAATATTTATTCTGGCAACTTTATTTTGTTTGATATTAAATTAATTTTTCATTTTATGTACTCTGTTACAATTACTTATCATGTCTTGGCATTAAAATTTATATCTCAATTTTTATTCAAATTTATGTCTTCATTTCTTCAGCATTTGCATTACTTTGTAGATATTTTGAGGGGTATTAAGTTTTAATTATTACTAAGAAATATTCAAGATATCTGGATAAAATTTATTCTGCTTGTTAATTTATCTTTAATGTACATAATATTGTAAATTACAGCTATTAATATTGATTTGTTTGCTTTTGGGAAGCCATAGATTGAAAGAATTCATAGTACCATAAAGTTTTAAACATGATTCTGGGAAATTGTAAATTTTTAATTATTGCTAAAAATAACCGAGTCAGAAACTTCATTTTTATTTATTATTCATAAGACTTATCAACATAATCACCATCCAGAAATTATAGATTTCTCCCAGCATTTTTTGACCTTTTGAAGGCCATCATTGTAGACTTCAGCAGATTGAATTCTTATCTTCTCCATTCTGTAGGTTACTTCAATCTACAGTTCCCCCCGCGGGGGGGGAAAAAAAAAAAAAAAATTATCCAGATATCTCTGTAATTTTTGGACACAATTATAACCTTGCAATATCTCTCGTAATCATAACTGAAATTAGATTTTGAACATAACTGGTGATCAAATACCTAAAGCTATATGAAAATTAGTATTTTTAGTTGGTCTTAAACATTTGTCATATATTTTGATATTATTGCTATAGTTTCTCAATAGCAATTCCCATATATAATTTTATTCTAATCAAATATTAAAAAGCAAACAATTTTAAACATATTTTGTACATAATTCATAGAAAGTGATTATGTTTTGAAATCTATAAATTTTCTACAGCAACCAAATATAACTTTTTTTGTTGTTTAAGTAAATATCAAAATTTATTCTAGACAAATCTTGTTAGATTCCCTGCCTATTTTTTTTTTTTAAAAGGCACTTGGGTGATAGAAGTAAATACATTTATCACTGAGTGAATCATTGAATATGTAAGAGGATTGAAATATTTTTCTGTTTGTCTTCATAAGATAGTGCCATTTTATCAGTAGAAAAATATTTCTTTAAGCTTCTTATTTTTCAATTGAATCAAGTCAGTCATACTTCTTTGCAAGGCTTCTTTCCTTTAACTTTCACTCTCAATCCATTTTTCAGTTTTTTAATGAATTTTGTAAATAGCTTCAGTTATTAAAAATAATGAATCAGCATTTCTATCAAAATACCTTTTGTATAATTTGTAATTTTCTTATATAAATAACAAAATATTAAATTTATGTTTTTTCACTATTGTCAAAATTTAGTAGTGTTTTGATAATAACAGAATCGAGATTCATTTTAGTCGTAAAACAGGGCATAAAATTTGACTTTGGGAGAATTCTTTTGCTTTTCACAAATATGAAAAATTTTATAAACATTTAACATATAGTTAAAAAAAAATGAGGTTTTACATGATATATACTTCAGGTATTGCTTGTGAAGCAAATGGATCCGGTTATAAGTAGTTAATTATCAATATAAGATAAATTTATTTTCAAAATTGAAGTAACATAAAAAAAACAACTGTATTTTTGAAAACTTATAGAACATTTACCTGTTTTGAGGTTTAGATGTTATTAAAAAAAACTTAATTTTTAATAATTTTATAGCTATATTAAAGGCTTTTAACTAATGTATGTTGAAGATGTAAATATATTACCATTTTTGCCACTTCTGTTGAATGCCTTAATTTTTAATAATCTCATAAATTTTTCAAAAGTTTTAAATGGAAGATTAAAATAATTACATCTCTGAGATGGTATTTTATTTTCTACATTCTTACTTCCCATAATTATGAATTTAGAGATACAACTTTTCCGCAACAATTAAATTATCAGAAAAAAAGAAACAAATTTTTGTAATGATATATGTTAGTTTTAAGTTTAGTGGAGCAGTCGATATCGCCTGCCTTTCGGATCTCGACTAGCATACTTATGTTAATCATTAATCTCAAAATAAAAATATTTGGTATTTTTTCTTTTCGCCAGTGCAGGCGATAAAGTCACCAAAAATTATACAACCGACGCGAAATCGGAGACGAAATTCAGTGGGGCATAAACATTTTCTTTTGTGTATACTGTGTGTTGTCGCCTATAAAGTCTGCTTGGCGAGATTTGCGCCGGTGAAATGGAAAAGTACCAAATATTTCTATAATTTATAATAAATTATTTCTTAAGTGAACCGGTATTATTGTATGAAAGAATCCATTATTTTTCTTTAATTTTGATAATTGTCAAATGAAATAACTTACAAACCCAAGTCTTTTTTTTCAATTATTATGCTCTGAACCTCTTCAGATCTCAAATAAACCTTACATATATATATATATATCAGAGGATTTTTCTACTATTTATGATAAAGAAAATTTTAATCTGTATTAAATAATTAGTCTTAAAAAGGTAAAACAATTAGTATGTACAGATGCTTTTCATATAACTAATTTCGTAGTCAAGTATTAAAATAATTACTAAGAAAACAAATAAGTTCAATAATAAACAAACATAAAGCATAAAAAGTATGTCAAAGTTAATTTGGTTAAATAAATAATGAATGTTCACATATCAATTTAGTTGAAATATAAAAGATTATTTATCAATTATAGAGGAAGTAATGTTAGTTTTTTTTCCATTTCTAATGAAAAATAAACAAACTTTTCAAGTACTAATTAATCTTTTCCAAGACTGTTTTTAATTTTTATAAGCATTAAACTTATTTGATTTCTTTTAAACAAAAAATTTGAATCTTATCAACTGGTTGAAATTCATATACTGCAAGCAACCATTTATTTTTCCTAGCCAATAATTATGCAACATGTAAAAAGATTTAGTATTAATACCATATAAAACTACAGTTCTTAAAAATCAATTAAAATGTATAGCATGATGAACTTTAGTGTAGTTAATAGCATAAATATAACTTCGTTACATTTTATTATTCAAAATTATAATAAAGCTAATTTCCTGGATATATTGAATTTTTGTCTTACTTTAATTCATTAAAATATTGATACCAAATTAATACAAAATATTCTTCAATAATTAAAATCAAAATTTTAACATACTAACCTGATTTTATTGATCCCTACTCAGTCTTGTAAATGACGTAAATATTTTTTAAAAATTTCATTGCACTAGTACAATATTTAATCATTTTGCCGGTTTTCCAAAAGTTAATGAAGACCAATTTTAATAACGAATATTTGATAGTTCATTTTCTTTGCGTTCACGACTGATTATATAATTTAAACCTTTGGAGATACATTACAGCATCATTTCAGTTGTTTAGTATCACATTTCCTGTTCTGAATTCATTGGTTGGTTGGAAAAATGAATACTGTTATGTTTTAAGTTGCGGAATGAGCAAAAAAGAGTGCTTCCGACAGCAAACTTTCGTTCTGCTTTCCGCAATGGAAGAAAAGAAAGAAAACAGAAGGTGAGGGAACATGTCAAGGCTAGCGGTTAACAGTGAACAGTTACGAAACCGGTTAAATAAATATAGTACGTTTTACTTATTGAAAATGTTTATGCATATTAATGTGCTTGCTTTTGTAAATTAATATATCTTTTCAATCTCATGTGTAAAAAGTGTGAGGAACGTGAGGTGAAAGCAAAAAGAATAGACAAAGTCAATTACATAATTATTTAAAAATAGAAATCTCAAGGATAACTGGTCTATTAGAAATCTAAAAATAACTTGGTTACTGTCAGTTTAATCGCAGCTGCCATAGAAACACATTCTATCGTTCAAATTGAATTCAAAGTTTTCAGATGCAGTATCTTTTTTTTT